>KZ068058.1:11407-22853 GCA_002091845.1 Anopheles cracens
TTTCGCCGGCGTTCCGGAGTTCCGGTGGTACCGGGTTCTGTTTATTCTACCGCGGAAAAGCTGCCGCGAAAAAACGCGCTAATGGAAAGAAAATATTGTGTCCCGGTTTCAGGCTTCCGCGACAGGCTGGTTGGGTGTTGTTGCCAGCCAGGGTCGGCAGCAGTTTTCCGATGTGTTCTCCGCGGTGGTCAGCGAAATCGCTTCATTTGGAGTTACTTGCTCCACGTGAAGCGTTTTTTTGAACACCGGACTGTTCAAGTTTTAATAATGCAAAATTGAATTAACACGTCGTGTCACGGACATACCTTGAGTCATGTGATTTATGAGTTGCCTCACATACTGTACAATTCCACTTTTGGTTTGTTTGTACTGTTTTCTTTCACAGAATATCAATTTTTTTCACCTCATAAACGCGCTTGAAATTCAAGTAGTAGAATTAAGAACAAAAAATCAGAATTTACATTTAAACCCAAACATGGTTGAGTCCCAACCTTGTTAACAAAAGATAATATGATTTAAGATTTGAAATAAGTAGAAGTTAAAGGTCTCATCAATCTGCTATACTTTGTAGATCCATATGTGTCTTAGTTGGTCAAAACGACCTCCTAGAAGATGTTAATGTACTGAATATGTCGTCGAAGGTGTTGAACATGTCGAAGTAATATGTCGTCGAAAGTCTTGAAGACATAAGAAAAGCCATCGAGTTCGATAACAGTAAAAAAGTACATTTCCCTGATCTTTTTTATTTTAAAACCTGAAAATAGCTTTATAGAATAGCAGGTACGTGGCTAATGTTTTTTTTTACTAGGAGAGTTTCGACCAAAATATAAAACCAACTCTCTGAATGTTTATATGTCACATGCCAAGTCTTGATAAGTCAACATGTCAAATCCACTTCAATTTTATCACAACTTATTAGCTACTTCTTGACTGATTCACTCCAAATAACACACGCAACACTTGTTGTCTCTCCCAGCACAACCCTTGAAATGCAAATCAACAAATTGATCTGACTGCTACGGCTGAATTTCAGAGCCATAAATGTAAACCACTGCACAAACACTCCCCGTATCACAGAACGCGGAGCTGGAAAATGATTCACTATCGACGGTGGTGATCCTTCCTCCGCACAGCAGCACCAGTTTGTTTATTTACTTTCCATTGCTTTGCCTTTTCCCAGTGGGAGGGAAAAAAAGCTGGACTACCTGGATGCGTGCTTCCTTTCCCAGTCAGCCTGACTGTCGTTTCCATCGTTTCGTATCACTGTATCACGCTGATCACACGCTGATATAGCGCGGGTGGCGGTCGAGTTTTCCTTTCATTTGTGCATTACCATTTCCCCAATTCCATTTCCACCGGCCGGAAAACTCTCCAAAGAGAAGCACGCGTGAGAGAGAAAGAGAGATGTGGTCGCTATTATCCGCGGGGGAATATTTACCAGCTCACCGCCGAGTCAAGGCGGAGGCCTGACTGCCTGCCTGCCTGCCTGGCGGGTGAAAATAAAGCATACCTTTTCACCAATTACCGCAGCAGCCGAAACGAAAGCTCACGAGCACGCGCCCAGGCCCAACCTTTGCCGCTGCCCGGGAATTTCCACGTGCGCGACGCGAGGGCCGCAGCATCCGCAGCGAACGCCAGCGGAAAAACAAAACAAAAAACAACGACGACCGAACGAACGAAATGGGAAACATTTTTCGGCCGGCAAAATCTCGCCCCCCATGGTGGCACGGGGCGAAAAGAAATTTACTTGATTGTGTTGTGGCTTTTAATAAAATTAACATGAGCCGCCGCGGCTCCGTTGCCATGAACAATACCGAAGCCTTTTTATTTATCAAAAAGGGGGTCTTCCCCGTGCGCAGGATGTCCTGCGGGCTACAAAAGCTGACCGCATCATACCGTCCAGGAAGTGGCGTGCGTGTGTGCGTGTAGCAAGGCAAGATGGCCCCCGGCTCGGGGCGGGCATTGTCAGAGTTTGCGGTTAGCAATTAACGCCATGGGACCCCCTCCTGTTCGGCGGCGGTATTATTAATCGCCAGGTGCGCCGCTGCCACCGCGTGTAAGCCATGCATATTTTGGAAAGGGAAACGGAATTGTTCTGGTGAGAGCACACCACCAATGAAAAAAGGAAAAAACAATGCCACTGAACACGGCAGGAGATTAAAATTGAAAAATACGGTAAGATACGGTGAGGACATTAAACGAGCCGTTACCATTTTACCATTTTTTTTTGTCGCGCCACAGAAAAACAACACAACAAAAAACTTTCGAAAGGTTTCGTTAGACTTTTTTTTGGGGTTATAATCCGCTATTAATTTGCAATACGGGCACCGCACAGAGAAAAAAAAACCGTGGAAGATTGGACAATATGCTGGCAACGTAAAAGAAAAGTTGGCAATATTTTTGTTTGTAAAAATTTCTATTTTTCCCTGTTGGATTATTCCACCCGAGGTGGGCCTGTCGATCAAGTCTAAATCTGAAAAACTCTCGAGACTTCAGAAGTTTTCATTCGCATCCCGCGCGGCTATTAAAGCAAAAAGTTCGCGCACAGTAAGCTTAGTGTGGGGGAATGTGTTACTTCAGTGAATACTTTTAATGCGAAGCGCAATAGACAGGGCTTTTGTTGTGCAAATCATGAGAGAATCGGTTTTCAATATTTCAACTCAATCGCAATTCGCTTGGGATATTGCGTGGTCTCATTCGTTTGATCAAATTCGTGTAAAAGGTTTTCCGCGCGAGAAAATCGTTCCTGAGAACTTGTAACGGAAATATGAGTGGTCGATAGGCGAAATATGTTAATTGATACTGCTTCATAGGGAATAAACAATGAAAACATCCACATCCGAATCATTTCCGAAATATTTCAGCAGTTCATCCGAATCATTTCAGCTGTACGTATGTAAAGTACTTTCCCTTGTCTTAGCAGGATACTTTATGGGAACTCCAACCTTGAGAAGGTGGAATGAGCTGTTATCGGGTTGTTGCCTTACTCTGGCCCAACCCCAGTGCGATATTCTTACAATCGTACACTTCCTTACCACTGTTCTGACCAAGGCCGGCAATAAATCGATCATTACCCGTCGGTCGGTCTGTGCGGGATATTTATAGACTCTTTTTTCCGTCCTTCGCTGATGCCTTTTACAGCACGCCTCTCTGCCATGTTGGTAATCCAATTGCATTGTGTCGATGTGCATATATTATTGATCGATACAAAGAAATTACAAGGCGCTCGCCAAGTGGAACTGAACGTCGGAAAAACTAACGCACGTAGTTACTTCTAAAACTTCAACCTAACCTTTTTTTGTTAGGCAAAAACTTGTTTCTTCTACTCCATCGTTTTTCACAACGCTTTTCAAGTGTGTTTTCCAGCAACCTCTTTTCCCGATCACCAGCACATCACGTACTGCGCAAAAAAAAGAAACCCGGAGTAGTTCCGGAAGCACGTCATTATTAGGCTTTTAAGGATTCCATCGTCACGCCGACTACGCAATAAAGTTGAAGCCCCTCAAACCGTGGCGCACTGTGCGTTACATTTGGATCCTTGCCTTGACGCCCGGAAAGCCCTGCCCTGAGTGGAATCCGACCAAGAGTCGTCGTCTTGGGAATCATTTATCCCGCATCCCTGTGTATCATCTATCCAAACTCAACGCCGGCTAAGTGGCACGGGGGTAGGATTTTAGAAGTCGGACTTTTTTCTTTATTTCTCGAGCTTCATGCCCGGTTCGCAACCCGCCTTACGTAACTCGATCGTCGCAAGTGCATTTCGAAGGATTCTCCAAAGGATTAAGATTGGGCTGGGTGCCGGCCGTTTCCGGCGAAAGGGTTCATGCCCGTTCGAGCCCCGTTGATCGCTTCGATGAAGATAAATGTTGTCTACGCCTCGGGGCAATTGTCAATATTTATTACCATTTGAGAGCACACATCACCGGCACGAGACTACAGAACGAGATACGAGAAACTAGTTCGCAAACATGCAGGTACGAAAAATAAAAAAAAAAAACGAATCGATGCTCAATTATTCATGACCCAAACAAGCGAACTTCCATTCCGGCGTGTGTCTTTTTTATTGCTTTTTTCCGCTGCGATGTTCACGATCTGCCATGAATCGAAGTGAGAATAAATTATTGACAGTTGTTTGCATGATTCGAGGTGGAAAAATACAGAATTTATTATTTAAATTTGACCCAAATTTGCCATTTCAGCTTTTATTGCACAACACACGCGTCACTGACGCGTTGTCAACACGAATTGTACCCGCCGTAGATAGTCTCTGCCAGTGGCAGACTGTTATCGGAATAGTTCTCGGAACCTCACAGAAAGCCGAGAGTCTGGAAAGTTTCCTTCTGCCAAACGGTTCAATAACGATCCGTCGTCGTCGCAATTGCTTCCAACGCTTCCACCAACCTTGAGCGCCGTAGTCCTTCCCACACCATGCCCACAAAACCCTCGTAGCAGTACCACAGCCGTTAAAATCAGTGTAATGTCAAGCGATTGGTCAGAATGTAATCTGGCCGATTTCACCTCCGTCGCCGGGACCGCTTCGCCACAAGCAGCATCTACCTACGCGCCCAGCGACCCCTCTCCCGGACGGCGAAAGGGCAAACCCAGGGCAAAAGAAACAACTTCGCAGACGCCAGACACCGTAGGCGGGTGGTATTGTGTCCAGTTTTGCTGGGCCTTCGGAACCCGCCGTTATCTCGGCAACCGTCTCGCCAACGTCCCCGGACGTGCTGCTGTTTCGTACACCGTCTGTAATTATTTCCCTAACTAAGGGTGACAATCGAACGCCGGTGCCTTACGGACGCGGTGTGACACACGCATGACGCTAACATGCCTTAATTGCAGCAGGGTCAACCAGGGGTGCGAGAAATCCGGGAGGGCAGCAGGGCCCATCCGTCCACTGCTGTGTGGCAGTCGCATAAACAACACAGCCCCGGTGCTCTCTGGGGGTGTGACATAAATGTGACATAAGATAAAGCAGAGTGCGCCAACGTCCACCGACACTGGCAGAGCCCCGGGGGACAGCCCAATGGCAAAACGAAAACGAAGGTGTATGTAAAGTGCAGTAAAAACCTTCTCGGAGGTGGAGATCGTTCGCTTTTTTCTCTCAAGTTGTTTGGAAGGGTGTAACTTGAAAACTCCCACTGAGCTGTCAGGTCAGGACGATATTGGACATCGTCGTCAAGCCGTGTCCTGTCCCTCTCAGGGAAAAAAGACATCGTGTAATGAGTTCCGATCGTAGCCGGTTGACTCCTTGACTAGCGGAGAACACAGACACACACACACCTGAGACTAAATCAGGGGAGAAGCAGAGAAGCAGGGATACAAATCTGGTAATGAAAACCTTTACTTTAGATCCCCAACCATCGAGCCGAGCCCACCGACAAGAGAAAGGACGCACGGCAAACAGCGAACCTATCCGGGGCCTTTTCTTGAAATAAATTATTCACCAGCCGCAACCGGCAGGCTCTGGGGTTGAAGTGGTCTAGTTCCCAAGTGCAACAGCAAAAAAAAGAGCAGTGCTGGGATGCTCTCGGCAGGCCTCCTTTTCAATCAGTGGATGGGGATGGCGACGTGACCCATTCTTGAGCACCACCGGGAAATGAGCAACCCCGGGAGCCCTCTGGGCAGGCGGACTCCGACACAACAACACAACACTCCGCCGTATGTTTTGGCATGTTTGGATTGCAAAACTTTCGCCAACACGGACGACTTATTGCTCCCTTTTCGCCTCCTTTCTTCCAGCAGATGGCTAGATGGCCTTTTTGGGGCCTTCCATTTAAAAAAAAACCCTCGCTTCTTTCACGCGCAGCAGGCAGGCTGTCGTGGTGGTGGGCTCGATCGCGGGTGCACGATAACGGGCCGCACGAGTTGCACGGGCTGCGTCTCGAACAAATTAGTATGTCCGGACATCAGAGTCGAGCGCGCCAGCCAGCCAGAAGCTGATTGTGCAACTGATTTAGTGTCTGATTGTTTGCTTGTGGGGCCCCGGCCAGGTGAGCGTGGTGCGTGGTTGGTGGGCGGACTTTAATTGAGTTTTCCGCGAGGACGACGAGCGTGAAGATGGTGTGGGCTCGTAACGTTCTGCGGGAGTGCTCGTGCGCGGAATGAATAGTGCCTTCCTGGGAACTGCTGTGGTGGTAAATATTGAGCAACGGGAGCCTATTCTTAAAATGATTGCTAGGCTGAAGGGAGCGGCGAAATAGATCTTGTCAAACTAGATTGTACTTTCACCGACAGATGATGCGCTCCCTCTCATTACCATCTTGTGATATTGATCCGGGAGGGGTTTGTGAAATCTTGTGGATATAAATAGGGCATTTTAACGACCGAAGTAATCCGTAACATCACTTTTATTCCAATATTTAGTGGAACAGTTGAGCACATCGTACTGGCGTACTGACGAGCTGAAGCGTGTTGAAAATGGTTCTGCAACGAAGTTCAGAATCATGCCTTTATCCCGTTGTAACGTTTAAAGCAAGCTTAGCTGGCATTGAAGTACGCTCAAGCTTATCCTCCCTTTCGGAAACTCATTTCCAAGAATCGTTCGTAATAACGCTCGGCCGTAATTTCGCTTTATCTTCGCTGCAGTTTAGTGCAAAGCGCCGGGAATTATCTTCGATTTCCGGCGAACCGTGTCTAGCCATCGGAGTCGCCGAGAACGCGGGCCGTAAAACAAAAAAAAGCAAGCAAACGACTATTCTTGGAGCAGCGGAAATCAGACTCTCCAGGCAGGGTCGTAATGGAAGCAATGGATCAAACTATGCCACCACCACCACCATTACCGGTGCGACCGGATGCTTCAAGGACAGCCAGACAGTCCCCCGGGAGTACAATAACCGGACGCGCTCTCAAATGCATCCCATTTCCAGCAGTTCGTTTTTGTGACGTTTCCTTCCTATTGGAAAGCGCGAGCAAAGAACTGAGCAGCTAGCGCCCGAGCGAGCGTGGCGTTTCCGCGCGGAATGAACATTCTTAACAGCTCAATCCCATCCGATCGTGGCGAAGAAGGGTGGCGGCGCATTGGAACGCTAAAATTTAATTAAATCCTTTAACGTCATAACGGCAGCGCGGTGGTTTTTCTGCTCGCCTGTAAGCGAGTCAATGTTTCGAGTGGAGGTGGCACAAAAAAAAACACTCAACGCGACCTAACCGTACGGTGGAAAATTGATAAACGTACCGCTGAAAGAACTAAACACGATTCGTAGAAGCGCGGTCGATGCTTTTACCCATCGATCGGAGCGGAAATTGGAAAAACGAAACTGATTCCTGTGGAGGCACCGCTCGTGACGGCAAGAACCGTGCGTTCCCACGCTTCGCTTGCGTAGAAGAAGCCAGAAGTGTGTTAAACATTCCACGAACGCGAACACCCCAAACCCATCTCTACCGGTGAATCCTTATGTTGAAAGCCATACCGTACCAGGCGCACGTGAGTATTTTACTCGTTTCTATGGAAACGCACCTTCCCGACGGGTGGTCTCGATGGTGGTAATAAAAACAAGCGCTCCTCTACAACAAACCGTAAGATAATTACCACAACAATGCACAACATTCTCATTTGCGAACGCCACACCAGACGCCAAAAACCCACGTCCCAAGTCACGTACGTCCATCGAAGTCCGCTCGACCAAACTCCAGAACTTTTGCATCTAATCAGCGACCCACGATCACAACAACGGGCCGAACACGACCGCGACCGAACACGACCCGTTACTTAATCAGCAAACGACCGAGGCGTCTTCAACTGCGAGCGATAAAATCCTTTTGTCATATCCCCAACCATTACCGAACCAATCAACATCCCTCCGTTCTTTGCCGTGCGGTCTTCTCTTCCGTGAAGCAGTAAAATTTATGTCAAAATCCCAACCCCTTGCCGGAACTCGTTCGATCGATTGCGAAATCGGGCGGCGCGATCGGAACACAGCCACAACCCAACGCACCTGGGAGATGACGTTGCTAATCATAACATCTCTCGCCCCGGTTCGGTTCGGCTCGGTTGGGCCAGAACCAAAGATCCAACGTGCCGCGAACCCCTCAAAGAGCTCGGGCTCCACCGCACGGGGTTGTCATAAACTTCTGCTTCCAGGGATAGGGACCCGAATGCCCCAACCACCCAACACATAAATCAACTCTCCGGCGCGGTTCGTACTAAACAAATTTCCCTGCCGGCGAACTGCCGCGCTCCAGTCCGCGAAGATCCCGATCCCGATTTTGCACGTCTGCGAGACCATTAATATAAGTCAAAGCGGCTTATCTGCGTGGATCGATCTGCGCGACGATCCACCTCGCTTCTGCCCCGACCACTCCTAATTCCCACCGAGTACCCCCTTAGCCAGCGAGGAATCGAGGACATCTGCCCCCCCAAACATGACCCGGTGCGCCGTTGTGCACACAAACAGAATCGGGCAATAAAATCAACCCCGAAAGAACTCCACGCCACTCCACCGCGCATCCCACCAAAACAAGAACTCCGACCGACGAACGCGGCAACCGTCCAAACGAAAAGCCCCCTCTTCGGGCGATAACCTCAGGGTCGGGGTCCCACTAACTCTCCCGTCCACCGCTCCCAAAACAAAAGGCCGCCCCCGGCGGGCACACACCACGTGTTGTGCCGACGGCGCAGAGGCGAACTTTCTTTTCCCCGCGATTCCACAGCACGTTCTTCCAGCAGTTTATCTTCGGCTGACCTACTCGGGCCTTCGCCGGGGTCGTATGACTTTTGCACACCAAAACCCAATTACCGTTAAATAATGGATTAATTGTTGTCGACAACGGAGATACCGGGGCCGTTGGATCCGTCAGCCGAACCGGGCCAGCCTGCTTTAAATTAGTTGACCCTTTCTTTTTCGAAGCGCAAGAGGGGCCACAATGCGCAATGAGCAAGACCTTCGGGCGGGCGCGCGATAGCGGAACGTATCTGACCTGATTCTAGAGGACGCTCGCCGTGTTTGCCGTGTACTGAGACCGGGATAGAGGGATCTCCGGGAGTCGGGGATTTATATCGTTTCTAATTCTTTCGTTTACATTCCACATCAACCGCATGTCAGCAAGTTCGGCCCCGTACACGGCCGCGTCTCCTAATTAGACGCCACGGCCCAATCTCGTCACGGTAGATTAAACGCGTGTTTGGAGCAGGGCCGGAGTGGGTCTGCGCGCAGATGAAAGCTCGCTTTAATCACATCACGCGCACACCGTGGATGATGATTGACACTGCGGGTTTTTATCGTACCGGGGCCGTTCAATACCAACCCGGGGCCAAGATCCATTCCCGATGCCCGGGTCGCGCGTCCGATGGCGTAATGCTATTATCGAGGCGGAAAGAAAGCAGCTAATGCCACCGTGACGGTGGTGTGACGACCCGGCCCGGCTAATCCTCTCCCTGCCTCGGCGAGGTGGGCGAAATCCGCGGGAATTAGATCGTAGTCGCACAGTCCGTTAATTCTTTGCATTGCTTCTCCGCGCAGTGGAGATATTTTAATTTGCCACCTTCCGTCATGTGCCGGTTTCCGAGAGGGGTTTACAGCTTTACAGCGGTCCACACAGCTGGTACCATTCCAAACCACGATAAATCCCCAGGGTCTAGTGGTGGGGGGGGGGTTTCGAGCAGGAGCGTTCCGAACCGGGTGACACCGGTCAGTCACGTCAGCATTCCAGGCAGCTCCGGTGCTGGAGTTGCGAACCAAAAGGGGCCAACAGAGGAAACTAATTAAACCCCAAACGGGAGTGATGATCGCTGGATGGATCACGGATGAACCAGTACTTGGGAGCTGGGAGCAGATCCAACGTTCCACGGTTCGTTCGTCACCGGTCTAGGGTTTTGCCCATTTCCTGCCCGACCCAGATAGACGACCCAGCGTCCGCACGGGGAGGAAGAGCTGGCCAATCGTTTTCACCCTGGGTTGTTGTAAGCTCGCTCTGCAGCATCATCAGCATCATCATCATCATGAAGAAGCCTGAAGCCCGTGGGCTGCTCAGATTGAGTCAATTCATTGCACAGGATCATGTTTCGTTTGCATACAACGTGGGTACTCGAGGGATGGCGAACAAAGAAGCTGATGTCGTTCGTACGAAGAAAATTCAATATGTTTGCGGCTCGCATTGCAACATACCATGGTGACGCAATGTCGTCGGCGTCCTCGCTACTCGCTTTACATTGGCAGCACACAATCAAGCTCCGATCCGATCACATCTTGCGTTCGACGGAAATCTGTCCTTACCTAAAACGAAACAATCAACAGAAGAAAAACACGGCTCAGTTATCGATTGTATTGTGCGTACATGTCGATCAAACGGTCGGATACGATAGCGTAATTGGCTTGGACAAAGCGAGGCACAACATAATACGATACATAATTGTGCCACTCAGTCCAACACAAACACAACGGAGCTCGCAAAAGTGCACCCCGATTACGTGACACCGTGCCATAAGTAAAGCTCCTTCATCATCATTATTATCACACCGTCCATTCAAATATCGAAAACGGGCACGTGCTTCGATTGCAATTGACGGGGTGGATGAGCAGTCGCGATAAACAAACGCTCAGGGAAAATTCAACCTTCCAGACCTGTTCGCCGTGTGTTTGCTGTTAGTTGGAAATGATATTAAGCTTGACTTCTACCACGCGGGAAGACAGTACGGGTATTGGATACGATCATCCGAAGAAAAATCCCAATGTTGATGTCCAACCAAACGAATGTCTCTCCACCACGAGATGGTACAATTGCAACGTACATAGCTCACTCGGGTTTCTTTGTGGACACAACGCACGCTCTACGTTCTCCATGCTTGCTTTCATAGCGAATCAATTTCCATTGTCTGGGAAACTAGTTCTCTAAGTTACGGGTTTGTTTTCTTCCTCCTCACTGCTCCAGCGTCGATCGTACAAATAAGATAATCGTCCAGCCCAGCTCTTTGGAGATTCCCGCACGAGCCTGGAACTTTCTCGTGCCCCGCAAGTTCGCTGGAGTCCGCAAGACCCACAATCACCACCTATTTTTTACATCCTCCCTCGAATTGTAATCGATCAGTCAATCGATCGGGCAAATATTTTAATATAAAAAAGCACCCTTCACCGCACCCAAGCGAGAGAGAGAGAGGTAGGGGTGCCCATTACGAGTAAGCATAGCATCATGATCTGGTGTAGTTGCTGGTAAATGCAAAACGTACAACAATAGCCGCCAGAGAGTATGGGACAGAGGAAAGCATGAGCAACGAGCGATCACGACGAAGCGATCATGCGCTGCTAGCCCTTCGCCGCAACATAGTACGACTTAGGCGGGGGGGAGGGGGAGGTAGGGTTTTGCCCATTTCCTGCCCGACCCAGATAGACGACCCAGCGTCCGCACGGGGAGGAAGAGCTGGCCAATCGTTTTCGCCCTGGGTTGTTGTAAGCTCGCTCTGCAGCATCATCAGCATCATCATCATCATGAAGAAGCCTGAAGCCCGTGG
>KZ068063.1:28165-54108 GCA_002091845.1 Anopheles cracens
GTGTTCCGGCCGTTCAAGGGTGAGGTGCTGGACGCGACCGTCAAGCAGGTAAACAAGGTGGGCATGTTTGCCGAGATCGGACCGCTGTCCTGCTTCATCTCGCACCACTCTATCCCGGCGGATATGCAGTTCTGCCCGAACGGGGCACCACCGTGCTATCGGGCGATGAATGGGGAGAGTGTGATAGCGGCAGAGGATAAGATCCGGTTAAAGATCGTCGGTACGCGCGTCGACGCAACGGGAATTGTAAGTATTGGTTGCTCAGTGCATCCTTTTTAGAGGAACTGCATAAACGATGCGTTTTATTTGATTTAATTCACAGTTTGCGATTGGAACGTTGATGGACGATTATCTCGGACTGGTGGGAAGTTAATCTGGCGAACATTCAACATTCACCAATATTGGACTGCATCGGGAAGAGTATTCTTTAAGATACATTTCTATGTAATGTTAAGATTCAAATATAAGTAGTACAATGGACTACGGAGCTACGAAGTTTTATATCAGCTAGTTTGTTTCAATCGTTTCTGAAAGATTTTATTCCACGTAAATGTGCGAAGATCCAGACCGCCATGTTGATAATTTCACTGCTCACTAGACCACTGCATTCCACCTCAGCTAGACAGTCACTCGAAAACAAAGCAGACCACCCCGGTTCTGGTATATCGTTCAATTTCTTTCACCTACTTTCTCGACTCAAATAGAAAACCTAGAATTTAGCCGCTTTAAGTGTAATATCTCTTATTATTACCCCTCAAAACAGATCCCATCTTCCGACGAAAAGGAGGATAATAGATCCGCCCCAACTGACAAACACATGCGGAGCTCCCTCTCCGCGACCGACAGAGACAAAACCGAGGCGTACAGCAGATACACCGTGCTTATTCCATCTCCTGGGCGCGCAGTCTGCCGTTCGGGTTCGTGACGGCAATGGCCAGCTGCTTGGCGCGCTCGACGATCGCCTTGCGCTTCTTGGACGACACGGCGTGCGCGATCTCGGCGCAGTAGACGCGGTTCTGCATCATCAGCACCTCCAGCTCGCGGACGTTGTGGACCAGGAACTTCTTGAATCCGTTCGGCAGCATATGACGTGTGCGCTTGTTCGAGCCGTAACCGATGTTCGGCATCAGGTACTGTCCCTTGAAGCGACGACGCACCCGGTTGTCAATACCTTTCGGCTTGCGCCAGTTGGGCTGTTGAGGGAGACGAGAAGGAGAAGGATATGCCGTTAATTCGAATACGACAACAAGCGATGTGTCCTGCAAACGCCTGACGGTTCATATACTTACGGCGAGCTTCACATAGCGATCCGATTGGTGGCGGATGAACTTCTTCGTCCGCTTCTTGACGATCTTCGGCTTATACGCTGGTCGCACGGCCATTTTTGCTTCTGTCGGGAAGGAACATCAACACAGACGGGAAATTGAGGTTAGAATTCGTTTCGTACACAATCCCGATCACATCCCGGATGATTGTTCCCGTCGTTGGTATTCCACATTGCTGTCGTGTAGTGTTGCATGGGCTGCGAATCGAAGCTGGACAGCGCCAGTGAATCCGACACACTTGCCCAATAGTTTCGAGCTGCAGACACCAAACGACGAGCGCACCATGCAACAACCCCCCTTCCATTTGGGCAACCCGGTGGAGGAGTAAACATCGCTTTTTCATATCGAAAATACGACCCGCACGGACACCACACGCAACCGCCAGGGACGGTTTCGCATTCCAGCTACTTAGCGCGACATTCGGCACGATGGAAAACCAACGGGGGAACCAGATTTAGTGGGTAAATTCCTTACATTTTATCGGAGCACAACACGCGGCAGATCGTTCAATCTGGAAGAACAATCAAAAAGGAAGGCTTTTGACGTTTCGACCGAAGCTGTCATGCGGCAATGTTGGCAGTACTGCTCCGACGGCACGGCGAAGCTGTCAAACTGTGTTGACAGTGGAACACCGTTGGAACGCTGGAAATGGAACGTGATTCAAAGCGGCCGTTTCGGCGGTTGAGTACATAAAAATAAAGTTATCCGTCACGATGGTTTGCGAAAGTCGAGTGTTAGTCTCATGCGTTCTAGCGAAAGAGTATCTTAAGCAACTAAATCATTGAGTGGAGGTCCTTCAGGTTCTAGTGTCCACGTTTCTCTTCATTGCAGCTAAAGAAATACAGTGTCAATGTAAATACAGTGGCTATAAAGCTGGCAATCGTAATATCCATCAACACTTAGAACACCAACATTAAATGGTTTAAGGAGCAGCGTACGTTGTTAATCAACTGAAGAGCAGGAGGGTCTGAATAGTACCGACTATACTCCAGAATCTGAATATGTACTTTTTGTCAGACACTATAACCGCTTCAAGATTCTAACCAGCACGAACCCGCTCAATCGTGCACACACGGCACGCAACCGTCGTCAACCGTGGCGGCATCGCCCAGCAAGGATACCCACGGCAGGCGGGAGAAGCAACAGGATATGAAGCATCATGTTTGTGTACGGTTCCGTGAGGGGTTGGTGTGGTACATGCGCACAAGCGAGTTCGAAATGCCGGCAACAAGCAGCACACATACACATATACACAATCGCATACAGCACACACAGGAGACCCGCGAGAGGATGTAAAAGGGTTGAGTTGCGATGAGGTGAGAGGAGAATTTTGCATAGATAGCAATTCGAACAGCCGAATGTGCGTTGTGGTGTTGTTGTGCACGGACGGATGTTGGACGTTGGTTGCACCAGAGATGGGATGTGGGTGGGAGATGTAGTAGTAGTAGTGGTAGTGATATTCGTGATAAACACAGAAACCGTCAAGCAATGGAACGAAAAGAAAGGAAAAGAAAAGAAAGAGAGAAACAAATTAAAACAAACAATAAACAAATAAAGTAAACACACAGTTTACAGCAGCATTATTAAAACAGTGGCGGCATGGGATGTGGGTGGGAGATGTAGTAGTAGTAGTGGTAGTGATATTCGTGATAAACACAGAAACCGTCAAGCAATGGAACGAAAAGAAAGGAAAAGAAAAGAAAAGAGAGAAACAAATTAAAACAAACAATAAACAAATAAAGTAAACACACAGTTTACAGCAGCATTATTAAAACAGTGGCGGCAGTCGATTACTAACTAATTAGCACACACACACACACACACGCGCAAACACACGGTGTGCAAACATATCTCGTTGCGGCGCTGATAAGGATGCGCACGCTCGGAAAACGGAAGCGGCAGCCATCATATTGACAATCCGTCGCCCGAGAGGTACGGAAGAGTTAACTTTCGGGTATGATTTAATCAAACTGCACACAGCGTGAAGATGAGTCAGAGAGAAAGAGAGATAAAGAGTGCGAGAGAGGGTTGCTGCAGGAAGTGATTGATTAGATTGCCTCGTTTATGGCTAATGATTCGGTCGCGGCATAGCAACGCAGCAACGGGCATTGCAGCTCTTCTCACCGTGTGCCTCGAACAAGCTTCGATTCGAGATTAGTACAAGATGTTCGATTAAACACAAAGAGCGACTGCTATTTCCAGTTTAGATAGAAGCGCGCCTTACCCGGGTGGTCGCATCTCTAGCCGGCGCTTCTGCGTTGCCATCAGTGCGTCCTTCGTCAGCGTCATCGGGACCTTAGACGTGGAGGTGGAGGAGGAGGATGGCACAGCAGGTGGCACAAGCGGGCCGGCCACCATGGCCATATGACTGTCCAGCCCCGGCCCGGTGGCACCGTACAGCTGCTCGATCGAGTCGGCATTCGCAAGCTCCGCGTCCTCGTGCACCGTCGGCAGGGCGGACGAGGTGTGCAGGAAGAGTTCCGAGGTGGAGCTGCTGCTGGTAAGCGAACAGGACGCCCCTGCCGCACTCCCGCTACCGGCTCCCCCCGCCGTATGCGCTGCTGCTGACCCACCGCCACTAGTGGAAGGACCGGCACCACTAGCTCCCGCTAACACCAAACTGCAATTGCTTCCACTTCCGATGACGCTGCTGCTGCTGCTCGAACTCTGCATGTTCTGCACGTACTGCAGATACAGGTCCGACTGCAGGAAGTGCGGGTAGGTCGTCTCCGCGATGATGTTCGCCACGTCCGCCTGCATTTGGTCGAAGATGTCCGGCGTCAGCTCGAGCTCGTTCTTCAGGCCCGCCTTGATGAAGTTGCGCAGCGACTCGTTCACGTACAGCTCCGAGCCCGGCTGCGCCTTCTTCAGGAACCGCCGGTAGATGGCGCCGATCAGCTGCGTCACCTTGTCCGGGTCGGTCTGCTGCTTGAGGCCCTCGCACGCGAAGTAAAACTTGAGCCGCACCGACGGCTCCTCGCCCTCGAGCTCGACGTACCGCTTGAACAGCTCGGCCCCGTCGCCATCCTCCAGCAGGTACGCAAGCTTCTGCGCCCACCGGACGTACGACGGGGGCGACGAACCGTCGCGGTTCCCGCGCTCCGTATGCGACGGTTCCGTCATCTGCAACGGACGAAGGAAGACGATGCGGTTACCACGCTATGCACACACTACTACACGCTATCATGAAGGTCGGTGGGCTGGGCTTACCTTCCGCCGGCTTTCCTCTCCGGGAACGGGTGGCCTTGGTCCACTGCTGTGAAAGTCATCAAGCTTCTGGTGGAAATACTGCTGATTCATCGATAATGCTCGGAAGATTGCCTATCAAACGCCTGATCTTAGCGACGGTGGCTTGAGGAAAGTGGCAATCCTAGTCGGGACCTGGATCGTTTGCGCGGTGCGATCCTCCTTCGACCGTTTTGTATTGGGTGCACACACAGCTTTTTATGTTTCTTCCAAAGGATGCTTCTTGTACAAAACCGTACGCTAGATATTGGGGACAGTTCTTGATTGCAGTCTCAGCTTTCAGTCCTTCGAAGGCAGTCGCGTTGATTGGCCCTTTTGTTCGTTGGCAACCGTGGTTTTACATTCGTTGGCAATATCTGGAAGAAGGTTGTAATGCAAAGCAAAGATTAATATCGGTAGGAGAGAATATTCAAAATATTGGAAACTCTTAAACAAATACCAAATCACAAGGAAAAATGGAGATCCTTTTGAAATGTTTAGCGAGACACTCAAGTCGATTAGATTCGATTTAATCTTTCAATAATACATTTGTCTTGGTCGAGGAAACATTTAAAATGCTTTAAAAAGTAAGAAGACCCACTGATCTGATTGTTAATCTTTTAGTTAATTTACCCACCAAAACATGACGCCACTTATTCAAGGCAGCACTATGTTTTTTGTCCATTGAAATGATTCAACACTAAAATCATTTGATCTCCGCAGTTTTCAAGTAAATCTCTTTTAATTTACGTCATATCAGATATCCAGATTTCATAGTAGCCAATGTTAGCAAGTTGAGAAATATCAAGAATTCCACTCAGTAGAAAGGTCAATTCTATAATTTACTGAAACCGTAATACTAAGAACCTTTAAATATAGTTTTTTTTTTTCATTTTACTGAGGCTCTTATAGAATTGAATAGAAAAGAGGATTCAAAAATCTAATATCCCAGTACGCGCTGTACGCACATTCAGTTACAATTGAAGCACACGGCTTGCCAAAAAAAAGCACCAGTACTGTCTGTACGTACAACACACGGCGGGGTTTTAATTCCGCGCAGCCTGGAATCCTATTAAAACGTCAATCATTTTCCAGTTCTGAAATTTTGGAATATTCCACGCCTGACTGCAAGTTCCCGGACCGTGCTAGGCGGAAGGGTCGCTATGCTCGGCAATAAGCTGCCACCGGAGCGAAGAGAGTTTCGTCCTTGTTTCGAAACAGGAACACAATGCAAGCCGCCGGGCGGCTGCATGGCTGGTCCTTTTCTTCAGAGTGCTTCTCGCCTGTGTCCCGTTCTATTTCGGGGTTTCGGGATATGGTTTGTTGGGCGAATGAAGCGCTTGTGAGATTTGATAAACTTCTGTCCGTTGCAGACACCGATAGAAACGCAGGCATTGTTTTTTTGGAAGATGAAACGAAGGAACGTTATTTCAATCCATCATCAATTAATTATTATTTAGATTTAATCTCCACCGCTAATATAAAGCAATGCAGTAGAAAAATTACGTCTGTGAAGAACGTCGTCGAACTTCAATGCCCGTAGCAGTGGCGAGCTGCCGCCTTAAGACGGTCGAGATCGGGCGGAGGATCGATTGCCGTTTTGCAGAGCCGGCTCAAACTTTATCACCCTCGTTGCACACATGCACTCACACAGAAAGAGTTCTTGCAACTAAGGCCCATTAAAACTCCTTCTCTCATTACCCCATCCGAGAGGTGGTAACACAGTACAATAAAACGGACCCCGATGGGACGATGCGCCGTGTTCAACCATTTTACTACCAAAAACCGCGCCGATGGGGCGGCAACTCGACAAACGGGGTGGGTCGTTATCCTTGCACCATCGTTCGGGGTGTGCACCAAGCGAGCGCGGTGTGCTTCAAGTGTACTGGTGTAGACGAAAGCATGATAATAAAATAAATGCTCGAGGAGTGCTTATCCGAACCAGCGTTCGCACAAAAACCCTTCCGCGGGCAGTTCAAAATTCAAATCGTGTCCTTCGCCACCGCCTGTGCCCTTCAAGGGACGGGCACAAACGAAAGTGATCAAATTATAATTTACTTGACTTTAATTTGCGACCCAGCTGGATGGCGTGGCAGACGAAATCAGAGTGTGTTTGCGCGTGTGCAATTAGCCTGCAGTCGAATTAGTGGACGGCGGCTCTGCCGGATGGTGTAGCCTGCGGGATGTGGCCCGCGTGCTGAATTTCCCTTCAATCCCACCAGCCCATCCAGCGTGCGTTTCCCGGGGAAGAGAGAAAATCCCATTTTCTCCCTTTTGGGAAATGTAGCCGCCTCGAGGACGATTGTGTTTCAGGCGCGCCCGAGAGGAGAACACGCCGAAAGCCTCCGGAAAATGGCCGGATCCGCCACAGCTCACTACTCGGCATCATTTTTCAATTTGTCAAATTATGTTTTGGCTTGTGCTTGCTTTTTCCTGTCCCGCTGCCCTCTCGTTTTGCATCGCCCGAAGGCTTAAATAACGCGAGCAAATTACAGGGTGTCCGAAATCGAAATGACAAGCCCGCGCTTTCGCCAATCGATTATGTTGACTTCAATGATGGCGTTCGCGAAAGGAATCACTCTCACCGTTGTTGTGCCCCCGCCGTGAAGATGCTGCCTAGCTCAGTATTATGGCGGAAGCAGAACGAAACCGTTCATTGAACCATTATTCGTCGTGCGCAGCGCTAAACGAGAGCGTTTCGGGGCACACGGTAACGGATCACTGCCTAAATCCTTCGCCAGGACGCACGATGCACCGCATCAGCACTGCCCGGGGGACCCCGCCGGTGGGAAGGGTCGGGCGGGGAGGAAGAACAGATCATATTTTTATGAAAAAGGGCCACCGCCATTCATCTTGCCTGCACGCGGGTAGGTAACCGTTAGGTTCAAGCTTACCCCCGTCGCGTATGTATTGGTGATGTTTGCTTTTGCTGCGTGAACATACAACCTCCGAGGGGCGACAGGACGAAACGCAGCATTCGGCAGATCCTGAAGCAGCGAAGATGAAAATGGAAATAATAATTTCGATTCCTTTCCTCCGCACGGCACCCCGGATTGGGGTGAGTGAACGAGCAGCGCAGCAAAACTGACAGTCTCAGGCACTGGATGGTGGTGGATGTGCTCTCGCCGAGGGAATCCTGCGGTCCCTTTTTTTGCCCAGGGACCGATGACTTCAAGCCGATCGCGATGGGTTTATGAGTCATTCGACAAACGGAGCGAGCCCTGCGCTTTCGGGAGGGAAAAGCGGATGGATTAATTAAAATCGAACAGCTATTTTATGCTTCAACTGAACCGGCCCTAGGTGAAGCATTATATTAATGACAATAATGCAGGGCAATTAAATGCATTTCGGTGGGAAGTGCCGAGGTTGCTGTGATGAGGAAATGTAAATAATCCAGGAAACATTCTGAACAGAAATATGATAAAAATCTTATTATTCTATAATTAAATTGTTCCATTTTACAAAACAAACATGCAACACACGTAACGATAACATCTTGTTTGAAGCAGCGCCATCTCTGGTCGGGTGGTAGAACTAAAAATCATTAAATTGTGGCCTGATTGTTTTTAATTTGCTGTGTTTTTTTGCACCAAATGCACCATTCAACCCTTTTAACTTCAGTGTGTTTTTGAGAAATTTCTTGCTGGAGTGCGATTTGTCAGAATATTGAACAAAAATAATTCAAAATTTAGAAACATACATGAGCTATTCAATCAGGCGTATTTTTTAAATGAATGAAAAACGAATATTTTTTAAATATTTGAATCAAACAGTTGAGTAAAATTTAGACAACAGGTTTCGGAACTAGAATTGTGTGAAAAATGGAACCCTTTTTTTCTTTTTCTTTTTATGACTGCATATTTCAATAATAACAACATTTTAAGCTATGTAACCATCATCAACTTCATTAATGGCGTTATAGTTGTACGGCCAATTTCATGGAACAAATTTAGACCGTAAAACAGGGCACACGGGATTCAGTTTTAGTACATGCATAACATTATGAATGATTATGAACGTACGACATGAGCACAAACACGCTAACGTGAGAAGAAACAGCCATCAAATTAGCTGCAGAGCAACATAAAATCAATTCGAAGACGTTTAAACCCGTTTCACGCTATTATTCAACAAGCTCAACGGGACCCAGAGCCAGCGTACTCAACTCAATACGTTTATCAAGTGTAACAAACACTCAAGCAATCGTAGAAAACAATTTTATTTCGTGTTTAGCATTTGCTGGTTCGTGTTGTTGGTCTTACGTTTAAATTAAACCCCGATAACGTCACATATATCCATCGTTATAACCTTATTAAACGTTCTTCTCACGATACTCTCGGTTGCACACATCAGCAGCGATTTCTCGGTCAGCGCACATCAGCAGAACACGCTTTTCGACGAGAGACCAACCCATCGGTGCCGTTGAGGTTCACGTTGCAGAAAAAAAGTAAATAAATAAACCGCATCGAACGAACGATAAGGAAACAATAATGCAATTCCCTCTCTCCCTATCTCCCACCAACCTGCGGTCAAGCGCAGGAGAGAACATTATCAATCAAACAGGCCGCCACAACGAACGACACGACACATCGCACGGAGCAAAGGAAGAAAAGACGAGCGCGCGAGACGAACGCGAATAAATCATTTTGCAAAACTGGGCGATGCGCGATTGGCTCCAGTATAATTATTTCCGTCCGTTCCGGTCACACTGATAGTCCGCTATCGCCTGCACGGCGGGAAGACCTGCCTCAAGACGGGGGAGAGCGAAAAAAAAGAACCAGAACCTCCGATCCGATAGGAAACTCTTTCATGTTGACCTAAACGGTAGGTTAAACGGGCTAGAACAATTGTGCTCGTAACCAGCAACAGCTCGTGGAACACATTTGCATGTGTGGCAAACAGAGTAAACAAACCCCTGAAAACAAAAACGATCCAGTGAGATCGTTTCAGGATCGGGAACTAAGCGAATAATTAAGGAAAAATCCAGGCGAAACAACAAATTAAGCCGTATACACAAAAAGTAAGGAGCCGCCGATCGAGCACGATCGACAGATTATGCAACGATTGTTTGCCCCGATTTCTCTAATTCAGCACAGAAGACCCAAAGACCCCCCCGACAATTCTCCCAATGTCGGAAGTTCGAACTTGATCGAATATTTTAACACTAGCTGGCAAATGTAGTGTCAATTGGCACTTTTTTAAACTTTGAGCTTCGATTGCTCGATCGAAACAAACTAAAAGTTATCAACGAAGATCTATATTATTATATTATTGTTTTCAAATTCGTGAAAAAGAAAAAAATATAACAAAACTATAAACACATGCGTATATAATTTGTAACATACTGTATTCAGATAATCCGCTAGATCACGGGCTTCGTTCGCCGAAATCCGTCGGAAAATCTAGGGAAAAGTGAACATCATGAGATGCCCCTGTCAATCTACCAAGGATGTTTATACCTAAGGCTTGACCGATTAAGTTCACAATTGGATTTTCAAAATGTCCGTTGCAGATGTTTTTACGCACTGCTTTAATTTACCAATAAAATACAGAACAAATATTTTACACTTCAGTCTTTTTAAGTATACAGTATGCAAGTATTTCAATTATTCCTTATAAGCATTTCATAACGTTTTGATACCGTTTTAAGTATAATTTTTATTTGAATAATGAAATATTCATCGAACTTTGTGGAAGAGAATGCATATGTTCTAGCTAATTTATTAATTTATTATATTTGGTGTAAAATTTGTCAATTACCAAATTATTTAAAATTATAAAATACTACAGAAATTCAAATGTGATTTCACTCCATTATAAATTGCTGTTTTTAAGAATACTATTATAACAGATAAATAAAATATGTTTTAAAACATTCAAAATTGTATTGTAGTTCTGAATAACATGAATGTAAAGTAGTAACAGCAACATTTTTTCAAAAAGTTCTACCAAAAACAAAATTCGTTTAGGATCCGCAGCTCAAAACCTCGCGGATTTCTCTCCATACAAATGGGGAACGAACGAATCGAGTAGGCAGTGTTCATTACTTCCCCGCGCAATGCATGGTCACTCTGTAGCCCGTTATTTTAAAAATGAGTGGCAAATGAACACCCAGCTGACAGCGGCGGCGAATGGAATTCGGCGAACGAAGCCTGTGATCTAGCCGCAAGTCAGACGCCAGAGTCACGGCAAAACTGGTAACTGGAAATCTACACATAGCAGAATTAAGAGATACAATAATGTTCGAAGAACACGGTTAAAAAACGGAAGTTATTTTCTCGTAACTTCGTAACTATTTTTTCTTAAATTTACATGTTCTCCCCATTGGTACATCACTGATCCAGACAAAACAAACTGATACTGTCAAAGGTGTGTGCATGTTGCTGACGTTCTGTGAAATTCGAGTTTAATATTATTTAAGCTGATTCAGTGATCGAAACCGAAACTACTTTTGCAAGGACAAATATAGTAAAAGGGATAAAAAAGCGCCAACATCTAAAAAAATCATAAAAGCTTTGGTGGTATAAGCAAACTAATAAATCGAACCAAATCCAATCAATCCTCTCCAAACTAAACACTCAGTTGTCGCTTCGACCTACGGTCGGAATTATTAGTTGTCGGAATTATTGTCGCGTATTTTGAATTCAATTATAAGAAGCTTTACTAAAACCAAATCTCGATCAAGTTCCTTTCACAAAACGTGGCAATGGCATCGCGAAAAAGATCCGGATCCGGCACGAAACGACCGAAGGAAAAAGTTGTGCACATCTACGAGCTGTTGTGTCGTGGCGAGGACCCAAAACGGCAGAGTGCACAGTTTTGGGAGGAGTTTTTCCTGCTGCAACCGAACATGGACATGTTGGAATCGGAATTGCTCAAAGTTTCCTCCGAACAGTACCCCGCTGCCAAGCGCAACATACTACAATTATTCACGGAGTGCATCAATATTCTTTCCTCTGGCAATGCAAAGCGCATACATAATGCGTTGCAAACCATAGGGGTATTCATACATGTGCTGTTTCGCAAACAAACGATAGCTGGGGCTGCTGGTGCGGGAAGTGAATCCAGCAATGGCAGCGGGCAGAGCATCACTTGCATGACTGCTTCGTTGATTACCGTGAGCGATATGGAAGAGGATATGCGTGAATTACTGAAGCACCTTAACGACATCTTAGCAAGCAATATTGCCTCCGATCGGCCGAAAGATCTTTGCATGAAGATTTTGCTTATTATTGCGACCGGAATTGATAACATTAACGAAAACCGTTTGATAGAATTCATTATTGGACAAAGTATGTTTGAGGCGTTTAAACACATTTTAAGTGACTCGACCCTACGGAATCAACACGGTCATGATGTAGTTACACTACTAACAATACTAGTGAACTATCGGAAACACGAAGGAAGCAATCCGTACGTTGTTGAACTTTCACTGCTAGCTGACGAATTTGCTTTGAACGGGTAAGCGTCGAGAGGAACGTGTTTCCCATTTTCATATGTAGTCAAGATCGTACTGTACAAATTCCATTGCAGCTATGGACAAGTCATATCGTGTGTATTGACAATGTTTTGCAAGCAACATTTACTGAACCTTACGGAGCTACCGTCATCTTCGTCGTGGTTTTCATCATTATCGAGTATAGTAGGAAACATGTTCATTTCCGACGAATTATGCTATCGCAGCCAACAGATTCGGTAGGAAAGAAGCCCATAGTTTTATTAGAATAATGCTTTTGATAAGTCTGATTCATATTTGAAATGTACATTTTTGTTTCAGAGCAAACAACGCATTGCTGCTTGCACTGTATGAAGCGATTCATTTGAACAGAAACTTCATCACGACGCTAGCGCACACGCAAGCAGATTCTACACCGCCTTCACCATGCAATACGCTAAACATAAGCGAAGGAACACCCGACCTGTCCGCAGCTGCCATCCTGGATGCTTCACACTATTCTACAAATTTGTTTGTGGCTTTATTTCAATACTGGTAAGAATAGTGCTGGAGCTATATAAGTTCTACATAATTCGGTTTATTTTGAAACTTTTTCGTTTCGTCTCAGCTCGATCGTAATGCAAGACCACAAAAGTGAGCTGAGCGCGATCAACTTGAAACTTTGCTTGCTAATTTTGACCTGCATAGCGGAAGATCAATATGCAAACTCTATGATGCATGACACGAATCTAACGTTCAAAGTTTCGTTACATCGAGCGCATATGCGGCATAGAAAGCTGACTTCGGAAAAAGTCTCCAAGCCTCAGCCATTGGCTACCACATTGCTGGGTAAGTGTACATTGTGACATTGTTTCCCCCCCCCTGTCTTATCTTTATTTCTTATAATTATATCTATGTTTATTTATGTCATCTTCACCACAACCTCCATATGCGAAAAACTTTTAATGAACAATAGACATTAGCACTCAGGCGCAATGATTTTGATTTTCTCTCCAAAGGGTTGTTTGACCCATCGGCTCAATTAGACTTTCAGAACAATCAGTAGCCCTTCCAGAGTGAATATTGATTTTATTGATCTCAACAGTCGATTAAGTATGAGTATAAGTATGAAAAATATCAAAAATCAAAAAGATTAAACATACTTGCTACATAGAATGTATCTGCCCGAAAATACCCCTTGCCTAAAATGATATCTGATATGTTAGCGCCAAGTAGGTATGTTTTATTGTTTGTTGTTTCGGTATGTTTATTCAATTTTTATATAAAATATAATAAAAAAATATTATGTAACATATATGTTATATTTATATGTATTTATATGTATTCATTATATAACAGGGGGCTATTATAGAATCTAACAAACAATATATTGATTAACTACCTGTTTGCAGATCTACTGGTAGAGTTTATTGTGTCCCATCTCCTAAAAAAGTTCCCGATAGAGTTGTACCTTCTCTGCATCGGAATAATCCATCGGGTAATTATATACCAAAAGCGATGTCGCGTACGGCTTGCATATCACTGGAAGGAACTGTGGACGGCAATGATCAGTTTGCTAAAATTTCTCATTTACCAAGAACAAAATCTTATGAAAAAGTGTAACATATTCGAATTGGCCCTGCAGGTAAGAATATATACTACATTGTATAAGCGCGTGGCTAGTGAAACATGTTTCTAACACTTTTGGTAATTTCCACGTCCTAGGTGATTAATATTTTCAACCTTTTCATCACATATGGAGATACCTTTCTTGCAACCACAAACAGCTACGACGAACTGTACTACGAATTAAACCGTGAGGAAAAAGTGTTTTGCGAGTTGCATGCAATGGTGCTACGATACGCCTCGATGCAAGATTGCGATTACAAGGAAGATTCGATTCGGCTGTTGAATGCGCTTTCAAATATACTAGCAATAATAAAGCACTTCCAGATGAAAATTAAAGAATGGCTTGCCAGTCAAAGCCTGTCCACGCCAACGGAGCAACAGATACTGGAGCAAATCCAAAAAAATTACGATCTTACATTGAAACTTCAAGATAGCCTCGATCAGTACGAAAGGTACAGCGAGCGCCCGAAGCATGTGCAATGGGCTAGAACAATTGTGCTCGTAACCAGCAACAGCTCGTGGAACACATTTGCATGTGTGGCAAACAGAGTAAACAAACCCCTGAAAACAAAAACGATCCAGTGAGATCGTTTCAGGATCGGGAACTAAGCGAATAATTAAGGAAAAATCCAGGCGAAACAACAAATTAAGCCGTATACACAACAAGTAAGCAGCCGCCGATCGAGCACGATCGACAGATTGTGCAACGATTTTTTGCCCCGAATTCTCTAATTCAGCACAGAAGACATCTTTTTTCCTGTCAATTTCTCCTGTCAATTCGTTGTCGGGAGTTCGAACTTGATCGTTTATTTTAACACTAGCTGGAAAATGTAGTGTCAATTGACACTTTTTTTTAACTTTGAGCGTCGATTGCTCGATCGAAACAAACTAAAAGTTATCAACGAAAATCTATATTATTATATTATTGTTTTCAATTGGAAGATCTTATAAAAGTTTACAAATAATAAAATCCTATAGAACTGATAGTGGATTCAAATTCGTGAAAAAGAAAAAAAATATAACAAAACTATAGACACATGCGTATATAATTTGTAACATACTGTGTTCAGATAATGATTCTATTGTAGATTGTATTTGAAGACATACTTCAAGAATGTTTTACAAGATTGTCCATAGTAGACTGTAGATGGCTGACCATTGCCAAGTAATGTCATTTCTACAATTGTAATCCTAAAATTTCGAAATCGTGAACCATCGCCCCTATATACCGGGGTGCATGGAATTCGGGTTTTAACAATTGTTACTCATAGATTTTGAATTTTCCATCATTTTCTAGAATAACTACTACATAAATAGGTAGAGATTTGCTCGTTTCAGGTGTCAAATGACACCAAAATTTGCACTCTAGGTGTATCTGTCTGACCATTGGTGTTCAAAGCATTTCCGAACAAAGCCAACCG
Source organism: Anopheles cracens (assembly GCA_002091845.1). Lineage (NCBI taxonomy): Eukaryota > Metazoa > Arthropoda > Insecta > Diptera > Culicidae > Anopheles > Anopheles cracens. Next base: position 43,201 of record KZ068063.1, read on the forward strand.
CAACCACATAATTTCACAGAACTTCAAAGACAAAACATAACGTCAAAGACACGGTTTGATCGCATCGTATTCTTCCGTTTTTCAACCTTTCTGACAGATTTGTCGTCCACACTCCCTCCCTGCTGTGGTCTCCATTTTTAATTGCTTTTGGCGTGCACCCAGAATGTCCAGTGGCGAGATTCGTAGACAGTCTGTCACCAAGTACCAAGCGGGTTCCAGTTCCATCCCGTCAGCCGTGACCTACGACTTGGTGAAGCAGTTGCAGCAGTTGTCCAAAACCGATGTGCACGTGTGTGTTACGAGGAGGAGTCTGGGACCTCCGACACCAATCCAGCACACAGCACAAAACGCACCAACATACAGTAACGATGCGTGACACAAACGCCCAACGGAAGGCGGCGAAGAGGGCGCCACCCTCCCGACCTTAGGGAGGCCACGGGGCCACGGAAGAGACACTAAACCCCCACACCACGCAGGGTGGGCACGGCGCGTCACGGCGCACAGCCAAAGTGTACACACCAAACGTGCTGTTGTTCTCTCTGCTGTGACCGTGCTCATATGTGACCGAACTCTCGTAGGTTCACATCCTATCGGCCCCGCTCGCCCACCGCCCACCTCCAACGCAACCACTCCACTCACTGCCTTTGATCTTTTGCCGGCACAACAAAACTGATGCCGTTTTTGCCCTCCGTCAGTGCGCTTAAGCGAAGTGACGGAGAAGAAGCCTCCTTCTTCGCTTTGATGTCGCGACGCGCGTCGTTTTTTCGTGTATTTTAATTTTATTTTTATACGTTTCTCTCTCTCTCTCTTTCTCGCTTCTTCTATCTGTCAGCATCTTCCCATAGGCGGCACCTTGAGGCGAAAGGTGTCCTCGATCGAGCTTGGTGTTCTTTGCGCGTACAATCGATTTTTCATACACGCGATCATCAATTCGCGATCAAGAGAGTCACAGAGTGAGCCTGCATGCGTGAGTCACAAATCGCAATAAACGTCTGTAAAGCGAAGATTTGCCTTCTTCTCTCCACACACACCCGGCCGGGTTAATGGGTTAATGTGAAAGGAAGTCATCATTTTTCAGCTCACATGTAACAACGCACCGTCGGTGTCGGAAGCTGTGAAGCGACTTGTTAAAAGTCATTTTTATGATCCTCCAAAAAGATTGAAGATCTCTCACATATTCTCTGTGATCTCTCAATTCCCGAGAAACCGAGGCACCCGGCCCAACAACCGATCATATGGTGTTCATAAATCAAAGAGAAATGTAAAAGCTATATCCTTGAAACACAACACCCGCGCACGAACGTGAGAAGAAACAACACCGGCAGCGCGACCGGCAGCAGCAGAGAAAGTCCCTTTTCTGCTCGACGCTTGCGTCGGGGACATATCCTCTTTCTCGAGAAGTGTCCCAAAGCCGTAACGGATCAGTTGAGGCACCGAGCGTGTTGTGTCACACCCGGGAGTTGAGGAGGTTGATTTTTTTTCTCCAGGCTCTTCACATTACATCGAGGTCCTTTTTGACACTCGCACGCACAATTCACCGCTGCGGAAAAGTCCGCACCGATCTGATCTTTGACACCTCCGGAAGGCTTTTCTCCAACGTTCGGGGTTCGTGTCAAATTTGTTCACTTTAAGCGAGTGCTATCCTGATCTTTTGCCTCCTGTAATCCTGTGCTTTTGTTTCTGGTGCCGCTCGCTCTTATGCAGCTTGAGTGAAATTCCGTTTAGATTCTCGGGTAACGAACGCAGGCACATCTGGAAGCGATTTGCAGCTCCCGGTACTCCATGTGGCAATTGTAATTTATCGAGTATTTTGCTGGACAAGCATTATTGACAGCAAGAATGCCCGAGGCGAAATGAACAAAACACAACACGGGGCGATTATCGCATTCCAGCTTACAGTAGTAAGTTTCCATGTCGGGAAAGTTCTTTCACATGGCCATTACGCTTCCAACGATTATCCAACAGCCGGATGATCCATTGAAGTTGACCGAAGAATTGGTTTAAGTTCTGGATGTCTTCATGCAACACAGAGAGATCTACTACGTCAAAGCCGCATCATTGTGACGCATCAATGATTTGATTTTTTCGATTTTTACGAGATTTCAATTCGGACCGACTTGTTGAGGTTAAGGCTACTCTCAACAATACAACATCGTACTAACAACGATTGACACGTTTTTTGTTGCTATGTGTGAAACTAAACAATAAAAAATAAACAGAAAATTGATGGTTTATAATGCCTATAATTCGAAATTATGCCAAAAACTAAAACAATCCCATATTGAATTCTAAACAGGAATCATCAAAAGCTGTAACGTGTCATTGCTTCCTAAACTTAAGATAGTATATCTTATGCTAGGATTGGGATGAACGACAAACCTTAAAACGTTTCCACTGTGAAATGTTTGCAAATCCTATACAACATTTTTATTTTCAGAAGATTTTCAGCTCATTCGAGTCCAAATACAAGAGTTTCTTGATTATGATTGTCATAATATTGATTTAGCGTTTCGTTAAAAAAAATCTAGCCCTTCTAATCTAAGCGACCAACACACTTCACGTCACCAATTGATTGGAATCATTAAAATCATGTTCATGAGGTTCCTCAACAGGCAATTCGATCGAGCCCGATCAATACGACAGGGTGCTTACTTACGTATCGGGGGAACCTCTCCCAAGATACTACCGTATGTTACGCACACTCACCTATTTGGGAACTAGTTGGCACGGCGCTTAAACAAAACTTATTTTCCTTGCCAATTCTCACACACACACAGTTTTCACAATCTCCAGACGTGAAGAAAAATCCCCACCAAAGCGTATCGGGGAGCGAATGGCGGCCTTTAACTACCAGCGGATCTAGCTTTTGGCACAGCTTTCCTACGGCGTTACCAGCCCAACCGGAACAGACAGTGTTGTACACGAAGAAACGACAATGCCGCACTAAACACCGCGCTGGTCGAAATTCATCTGGGTGGTCCCTCGTTACCTCGCACGAAAACCGCACATTCCCAGCATCATTTTCATCCGTTTGGACGCGTTTTCCGTTCCTCCCACCTCCTGGGGGTGGTGGGGTGTGATGGTAGCGGTGGCGGCCTAGAGCCACCGGATAAACATTCGGCCGTGCATCGTCGCACTTTGCACACACACACACACTCACACACAGGCAGTAGGTTTGGTGTGCGCAAACGAGAAAGAGTCTTTACGATTCGCTCCCGAAAAATCCCACTGTGGGAGGAAGCAAGACGACCTTCGGGAGGAAAACAACACGTTTAGGGCGAGGTGGGCGCAGTGAGGGATGCAGCGGGCGGAACAAACCAGTGCAGCACATGCGCCGTTCGGACCAATATTGTGACGGTTCCGTCTCGTTTCATCTCGGTGGGATCGATCCGATCGAACGTCGCTGTCCAGCTCGCCGAACGCCGAACGGAAGAAATGTGCATCTTTCTATAATCGAACCTGGTGGGGAATGGCAACCGGTGTGACCGTTTATATGTTAATTCGGCCCCTACAAACGTGCTGGGGAAGTTGGAGAAGAGAGTCGCTGTTTCTGGAGCTAGATCACTGCAAAATAGGTTGAATTACTACTTTGTAAGAAGGAGACATTGTTTAGAAAACATATTTCCACTGACAAAGCTTTTCGGAACGTTTGTAGCAGTGAGTTAGTGCCAAAGAAAACGAACATATCGATGTAGTAGCCCACCCGGCAAGGTGCAATACAAGTAAACAAATAAATTGTCATTGCAGGGTTTCCCACATCATTCCATATAACCATAAAATAAAAAAAAACTTCCAAAATAAATATTACAAAATGGAAGAAAATGAATCAAACAAGCGAATTGAAGCGAAAAGGACATTTTAAAAATTATCGGTAGCGACCCAAACAGATCCCCCCCATACCAAAATTGATACATCACTGGAAACCGAATTTGAGCAGTCGCTTGACAGTCAAGCAGTTCAAATAGAAAATTCATGTTTTTTTTAAGTTAGATAAAAGCTAATCAGTATTAGAATAATAACATAAGACAATTTTTAATTGCTGCTGAATGAAAGGTAAGTATTTTCATCACATTTGCCGAACTTAAAATCAATAAAGATGACCATATGTTTGCGTTTTGTTCAATCACGCAATCAGTTTTTCGTATCCCAAGCGAGTAAGAAAGGAATTCAATATGCCAAATCGACACGCAACGATGAATAAGTTCCTTCGTTTGATGCATATTCCCTCACAACTTTCTCGTAATCAAACTATTGCGTTACAGTAAATACTTAACCTATCTTTTGTGGGACTAACTCACAAATAAAATTATTACTTTCATTTTTCTTGGCCCATGTCCTCTCCGTAGATGATCCCTCCTTCTACCAATGATTCGCAATAAGCGATTATCTCTCAACCCACCGCAACACTATCGGCGAATTCCCGCTCACGCTATCTCAGGATCTGTCCAAAACAGTACGTCCCGTGCGCCGCTTTCGTTCGCTTATCGACGCACTGACGACACTGAAGCGGAGAAAGCATAATCGCAAACAGTATGCTCCTTGGCCAGACATCCTCCCCACGAAGGGAATAAAGAAGAAGAAAAAAACGGTTTGCCAATTCCGACTTCTCTCCCGCTGCTTATCCCTGTGCCAGTTGGGAGCACGGGGTGCATTCTGAGGTAAAGGAGACGGCGTAGGCACAGCGGCACGGGCAAGTGCCTGATTGGGACACATTCGATCGGCAAACGAACTGCTGCATCGCCCCAAAATTCCCTGCTGCGATGATTCCTTTCCTTCAGTGTTCACAGGGAGCTTCTGCCCTTTTTTGTGTTTTCACCTTCTTCGCTATCCCAAAGAGCACACACTTCGGCACAATCACAACGCACAGCGTTGTTAGTTACACCGTAATCTCCTACTCGGATCGACTTCACGAGCACATACTTCTCTGATTGCCAAAGGATTCGAGAAGACGCGTTGATTCAATCATGTCGCCACGGTCCAGTGGCCGTTGCAATCTTTGCATGGCTTCTCTCCGGCGTTTAGCGTAAGGGGAGAGCGAGCGAACGTCGTTAAGAATTCGTAGTGAGTCTTTTTTTTTCCTCCCCCGCGTTGTGCCGTTGGTGGGGCGACCTGATGAGGAAATATACAATGCCGCGAGGAAATTGAATTTTCATCAGACGCATACGCACCTGTGTGTGCTTCATTTGCAGGGCGCGTTTCTTCCGGCTGGTTTTATTTGTACAACTACATTTATAGACAAAAAAAACCTCAGCAAAACCCGGAACTTCCCGAAAAGCTGCTCATTTAGGTACTAGCGACACAAGAGACGACTTTGTGCTTAAGAAAATCCTCCCGAAAAACCGTTGTCCGTGATCCTTCCTTAAAGAAACACATAAATCCTGCACCAACTCGAAACGCTACTGGCGGCCCCATAATCCTTCGTTGAATGCACCGACCCGAGCTCAGCCTTTGACGGCGAAAGGGATAAGCTGCTCCCTTCCGGAACAGGGTATTAGGGAGGTGGTGGGCGGTACCGAATTTAAGCCGTTGGGACATCATTGTAAATGGTACCATCACCATAACGGCACCAATGGCCCTATTTTCCAACTACGGAATATTGCCGAACATTCAACAGGTAGTTGGTAATTGCAAAAACGGACATCTTTCCGTTTGATGCGATCCGACAGGGAAGCATATGATGTATTTACCATACGCAGGTAAGCTTCTACACATCACCAGATACAGCAAATACAGCAAATTCGCTGGATGAAGTGTAATCGTAAACGTTTCGCTCTACATTCCGGCTGCAAAAGGTAGGTATTTTGCAACCTCGCTCTGGTAAACAAGTGTGAACAAAATATAATTTTCTCGTTAGCAAATCTGTGTGAAGCGATAAACGCACTTCGGCACAATCACAACGCACAGCGTTGTTAGTTACACCGTAATCTCCTACTCGGATCGACTTCACGAGCACATACTTCTCTGATTGCCAAAGGATTCGAGAAGACGCGTTGATTCAATCATGTCGCCACGGTCCAGTGGCCGTTGCAATCTTTGCATGGCTTCCCTCCGGCGTTTAGCGTAAGGGGAGAGCGAGCGAACGTCGTTAAGAATTCGTAGTGAGTCTTTTTTTTCCTCCCCCGCGTTGTGCCGTTGGTGGGGCGACCTGATGAGGAAATATACAATGCCGCGAGGAAATTGAATTTTCATCAGACGCATACGCACCTGTGTGTGCTTCATTTGCAGGGCGCGTTTCTTCCGGCTGGTTTTATTTGTACAACTACATTTATAGACAAAAAAACCTCAGCAAAACCCGGAACTTCCCGAAAAGCTGCTCATTTAGGTACTAGCGACACAAGAGACGACTTTGTGCTTAAGAAAATCCTCCCGAAAAACCGTTGTCCGTGATCCTTCCTTAAAGAAACACATAAATCCTGCACCAACTCGAAACGCTACTGGCGGCCCCATAATCCTTCGTTGAATGCACCGACCCGAGCTCAGCCTTTGACGGCGAAAGGGATAAGCTGCTCCCTTCCGGAACAGGGTATTAGGGAGGTGGTGGGCGGTACCGAGGAATTTAAGCCGTTGGGACATCATTGTAAATGGTACCATCACCATAACGGCACCAATGGCCCTATTTTCCAACTACGGAATATTGCCGAACATTCAACAGGTAGTTGGTAATTGCAAAAACGGACATCTTTCCGTTTGATGTGATCCGAAAGGGAAGCATATGATGCATTTACCATACGCAGGTAAGCTTCTACATATCACCAGGTACAGCAAATACAGCAAATTCGCTGGATGAAGTGTAATCGTAAACGTTTCGCTCTACATTCCGGCTGCAAAAGGTAGGTATTTTGCAACCTCGCTCTGGTAAACAAGTGTGAACAAAATATAATTTTCTCGTTAGCAAATCTGTGTGAAGCGATAAACGGTGGCGCACACCGTGTGCCCGGTTAGACATACTCGCCCGGGGGAACGAATCGGTGGTAAAAACGCCACAATTCCACAATTGCCAGCCACGTCGAATTAGAGATAAAATGTGTTTTAATAACAACCGCCCGTCGTGTGTGCTTACCGATATTAGAGTCGCGTACTCCCTCCTGCGCAGTCTTGGTGTGATGTAAAATTTTGTTTCCACTGTTTTGCTTGCTAACTATCGCTTCTCTCACTTCTAATTGATTGCGATTATGCCACCGTCACGTTTCTGTATGCTTTAGGGAACGCATTCACTACACTTTTGCCTCGTTTCTCCTGTTGCTCACACTTTCTGTTTAACATCACTCACACAAAAGGAGCTTCTCATCGTGACACGATTAACAAAACTATTAGGCTATCAGGCTGGCTATTTCGATACGATAACAAATCACATGAAACTGGCACTGGGCAACTGGTGGTTTCACGTCACAAATGGTGCTGAAGTCGTTTGTTGTAGGCACGATGTTGCTTTCGATTAAACGTGGTGATGCGACTAGCTCGCGCACTGCTACTGCTGCATTACTTTCTATTAAAATAATATTGCATTATCCGTCGACTGTACGAAGCTTGGTGCTGTGTTGTACTATAATAGCATATAGTTTTGGGATTTCACAGCAACTGTCGGACATTTCCGTTCATCTTCCATAGTATCCATTGTTTAAGAAATGCGATTTTTCCTGCAAACAAAAAAAAAGCCAATTAGGAAAAGAGTAAGACATAATTCACACATTCCACATGTTCGTAAAGCGCTCGTCATCGGTCGTATCCGCAGTATGCTTTGATTTCGTGCTGTTGCGATGCTCTCCTCTCCGTTCTTTGCACCTCAAAAATTGCAACAACAAAAACATGCCCCATAAAATGCTGCTGCAGCACACGCGGGCCCCATTATATTGCCCCAAGCATATTACACATACGATATTACACCGCTTTACACATTCCGCGTTCCGCGTTGGGAACCGAGGGCACAAAAAAAGAAAGAATCTCACACAACTCACACAACATGGCACATGCCGCTCCACAGCCCCGCTTCGTCCCGGGAAAACTCACGCAATCCGAGACACAGCGGGCGGAGGGAACGGGAGGAACAGAAAATGATGGCTCGCACTTCGCGCCGGTTATATTTTTAGGTTTAACATAAACAATTACCACCACCATCAGCCCCCACCACAGCAGCGCCACGTTTGGGCAGGCGTTTTTCTTAGGATGCGCGGAGCATGCAAGTTTCCGGAAAATTTTCGGTACCAGTGGTGGGAGAAGGGGGCGCAGGAAAATGTTGGCGACCTGGCGCACTCGAACGAGAGCGGTCGGGGGATCACCGTAAAGTTAATGATCACTTTTTCTAGCATTTGTTCCACTGCACGGTTCACGCTCTTTCTCTGATCCGCGTTTTTTTTTTTCGGGGACACAACGGTGGTCCAGCAAAAAAAACCCAAACGTGATGACGTTGCGTGCCGATTGTTTACCTTCGGTGACAGCTCTTTCGTTGTCGTTCAAGGTGTGCTGTGCCTCCCAGCAACTGCAGTGGAAATGGAAAAGCGAAAATCAAAGCATACTGGGTGCAGGCGTTCGACTCTTTCGCGCGTTCGACCATTACCTTTCGAGCGGTGTGTTTTTGTCATCTCATCTCAGCAGCTTTCGGTCCGGCAGGATGATGCAGATAGTTTTGATAGATTTGCCCGAGCAGCTGAAGACACCGAAGTGTTTCAGAACACTTTTTCGTTGTAGGTTGCTTGATGACGCGCACGGGACGGGTGTTGCCGGAAGCTGATGATCATTTCCCCCGTGTCGTTCGGCGCTGTTTGGCCGCATAGAGGGCCAGGAAACAACAACACGCACACTCGCACGGCCACAGACAAGATCGCGAAAACTACACACAATCGACCCTCAAACGCCACTCCGCACTGACCAGAAAAACCTTTACCGACTATTTCGCACACACTGCTGCTGCCGTTGCCCTTGGAGCATAAGCCGATGGGTCGCAAGATCAGCACGCTCTTCTTCTCCGCATTGCGCTTCGAGACACGGGTGATGCTTGCTTGGCGGCGGCTCGCGCTGGATTATGTGGAACCAAACACCCACCCCCGGGGTCCCCTCGCGCGCATTGACTTTCCACCCTCTCCCGCTGTGCCGACCAAGACGGCAGCGACGACGACGATGACGGCGGCTAAGAAACGGTCGGCAAACTACTATTGGTGAAAAGGGAGAAAAAAGAACGACTTTTTTCCACCGTCTCGCTTCTTTTCACCGTCTTCTTCGTGCTGTTGCTTGCTGCTGCCGCTGTTGTTGCTGGCTGACGATGTGCGTTCCGTGTGGATGCTTCCACGCTTTCGGCCGGGAGGACATAGTACGCGCACTATACAATCAGTGCGACAGGGTGGCACCTCCCCGCTGCCTCCTGCGCTACCCGTTACGACGGCGACCCGTACAACGCCACATAAAAACACTGCTGCTGCCGCTGCTGCCTCTCAGCCTCGCACGAAGGAAGCCATGTGCCTTCCACAGCCAACCACTGGAGCAAGCAGGATGGCCAACCCCGCAAACGCGCGCTGCCAGAGTGAGAAGGCACGCTGGCGGCACGAGAAAAGAGAAACAGTGTTGCTTGTGTTGCTGCTGCTGCTGTGGCGGCTGCTGGCCGTCGCGCCGAAAAATTCCTTCGGACACACGCACACACACACACAGCCAACCACTGGAGCAAGCAGGATGGCCAACCCCGCAAACGCCCGCTGCCAGAGTGAGAAGGCACGCTGGCGGCAAGAGAAAAGAGAAACAGTGTTGCTTGTGTTGCTGCTGCTGCTGTGGCGGCTGCTGGCCGTCGCGCCGAAAAATTCCTTCGGACACACGCACACACACACACGCGCGCAACCCGACGTCGGAACGCTAGCTACCACCTGAGCCGTGCTTTTTGCTGTTCACGCACACACGCACACTCACTCACACGCCGCACACAACATCCGCCCGCACCAGACGAGACAGCAGAGATTCCTTTCCGGTCTCGCTTGCACTAAACGCGTACCAGCACACACACACATGCGCGCTCGAACGTCAAACGCCTTCTCCTTTCTCTTTCACTCCCACGGCAGGCTTTTCCTCTCGCTCTCGTTGTGGGTCTTCACGCTTCTTCTGCTTTTTCCTTGATGGCACTCTTTCTCACTCTCTTTCTCGTTTCACCCGTCCGAGATGCCTCGAATTCTTTTTTTCTGCTGCTTTCGTTCGACACCTTCACCACGAATGTGACACGGGGGGCGGGGGTTATTATTTGGCCGCACGCACCAACTTCTGTGTGCGGGTTTCACTTCCCCCGCCTCGTGCGCCACGCACAGAAAAACACGACACGGGCAGTGCGGAAAACGAAAGAAAGGAAAAGGTCGCGCTCGCTGCGCCTGCTGCTGCTGCTGCTGCTGCGTGTGAAACCGACGAGAGACCACGACCACGACGACGACACACAGCAACGTTCCTTCGCTGTGTCGGGGAGTCTCTTTTTGACAGCACCGATCGGTCGGGTCGTGGTGGTGCGAAAGGGAGGGACGCACGTTCTAGCCCGCTCGCACTACCTGTAGCGCCCCGGTCGTCCATCTCGCTCTCGGCTGCCGGCTGACCACGGATCGCTCGCGCGCTCTCTTTCCCACGGCAAGCTGCGGACGTATTGGTTACATTATAGCAAACCTCCCGAGCGGAGTGTGTGTTGTCTGTTTCACACGGGCTTGTGCAGGTGTGCGTTTCGTTCCGAAGATGTTGTCAAATTTGATTTTTACTCTTTCACGCACACACACAACACGCGCGCGGTTGTTTGAAAGGAGTCTGTTACCAACATTATGGAGTGCAACCTGCTTAATTTGAATTTAACCGTTTAGCGCGAATTTTTGTCAAACTTTTTACGTTTTTAATAAGTTTCTACGTTTCGGTCATTCAATGAAAATTTCTCCATAGCTGGGAAAAAGATGAAATTTT
>KZ068063.1:56118-80296 GCA_002091845.1 Anopheles cracens
GTCCACAAACGCAATGAACCGTGTCTCCCGCGCGTTCTCGCACTCACCTGTATCCTGACGGTGTGGTTCTGGCTGACTGGGATTAATCGTAACGCGGGAAGAAAAACATGCTTACAGGATGCCGTTGCCTGTTTCCACAATCATCTGCCGGGGAGCGAAGGAAACCACTAAATCTCGATTAATTCACACCGTTGACGCAATGGGACAGTTCTTTCGCACGTACGTTTCCCCTCTGGCGCGAGCCAATCAATCGTCGGTGCACCCTTGCCGCCACATTGCTCTGCCCGGGATCGTTATGGTCGAGCGTGTTGTTTGCCATAATATTGGTCCACCGAAAGCCGTCACTGATGCATATCTCGGTGCGGTTGACTCAAATACGGCAGGGGAAACACACAGTACGCCCCGGGTTCTAGCCTACCGTCGATCGGGTCCTTCCAACGCGCACCGGAAGCATCGGTTTGATGCTTCTTATCGCGCACATCTTACGTCCCGATGGTTCAAGCGCGCCCGTCTTGCGGCAAAGCTCACACCCGATGGCTCACGTTACGGCTACAGGACACTCCCCTAGGGTGGGGCCCTGCGTGCCAACCCTAAAGGTGCGTACGCACCGCGTCATCCGACACCGTGGCCGCGTGACGGGATTTTGTTCGACGCACCAGATCGGTGTTTTGATCAAACGAACTTAAGTTCAATTTTGTGTCACACGTCCCCTTACACCGGAGAGGGAAGTGTTGTTTGTAGGTTTTTGTTTTTATTCGCTGCGAGGGACCGGGGGACAGTTTTTAATCCTGCCCGGCACGCCGTCCAAGCTGTGGCACAAAGTGCAGTGAAAAGTCGAATTTTCCAGCGCGCGGAAGCTAAGTGACAGTGGTAAGTAGGATTAAAATCAGGGCCTACTACGAATCTGTACCAACAATCTAACGCAGACGGTGAAGGGTTACCCGCGCGGAAAGGAGATGGAAACAGTTCAGATTAAATTCGTTTCCATCATTCCCCTTGGCCCGCTGGAGGATGTGGATTTGCGTATGTGTTTTCGATTGCACGCAGCACACATTCCCCTCTTGGCAATAATCCTCTTTTTGTCAACCCGACGTCCCGAGGAATCTATAATCGAGGTTTATAATTGCATTATGACAGTGTCGAGAATGGGGAAACAGTTATTACAAGACCGGGCCCGTCCCCTGTGCCGAGTGCACGCAGCAGGACAACCGTCAGGACAATCCACCTAGAGAGCAGGGATTGGAAAACGTTGAACCTCAATTCAGATTCAGCAAAAAAGTGACAGTGTCGAGAATGGGGAAACAGTTATTACAAGACCGGGCCCGTCCCCTGTGCCGAGTGCACGCAGCAGGACAACCGTCAGGACAATCCACCTAGAGAGCAGGGATTGGAAAACGTTGAACCTCAATTCAGATTCAGCAAAAAAGGCAGTAATTTTGAAACTATAGCTATTAGACTGCACGTGTATCGAGCGAGTTTTATGGATGTGTGCTCTAGAAGAATTTGTTGTTTTATTTCTTCTCTCTCGAACCTGATTGTTTTAGAATGGAGAGCGTGATACTATGAAAACTACTAAAGTTAAAAAATGTATCATAAATATTGACTTCTTCTTCCAAGTCACCACAACCTCAACTAGGTCTAGGCGTGCCACTTCTGGTTTTCATTGACTTTGTCCAGTTGACATTCGAACCCACATCCACATCCGTAGATCCTAAAACAATGTAAGATCATAATGCCAAAGAATAGCATGAAAAAAACATGTCAGAAATAAATAGGAGGTAATAATGTTTGAAAGCAATGAAAATGCAGTAGTTTTGAGGCTAGATGGTGGGTAAAAAGGGCAATTTCATGTAAAACGCTCAGATAACTGTTAGTTGAGCTTTACAAGCGCAACTGTGGAGACAATATTTTTGATAATTTGAAAAAAAATACCGTGGACCAAAATCAATCAGCTGACAGGCCGCTCTTTGAGGACCACTGGCCTAAAGTACTCACTTGTGGCGCAAACTACTTCGATTTTCCGTTCGATTGCATGACCTTTCGGTGTGGGAGGCAGATACATAACAAGAAGCACGCACGCACGCACGATGCAATGGAAGGTCAGCAACGAACAAACTCTACAACCATCCTCATGGAACGAAGCGTTGATCGTGTTTTTTTTACAATTAAAATCAAATTATATCGTTTGAAAATTACAATATCTCATCAGACATTACAATACTTATTCTCGCAACCAACCTGATCCTGTTGCGGTAATTTCCATTGCGACAACCTTCTCCGGTAGGGCGCACTGCATCTTTCGAGGCTCGCCGAAAATGTCTCGCCTCGACGACGCATCGAAACTATTCCCTGTTTTCCGTACACGAATCCTCGTTACCGGAACCAACGCTTTGTCACCCTAGTGAGAACGGAATCGTTAGCGTGCAATTTTTGCGTTTTACAATTCCCCTCCGGCCGCCACCACCTTCCACTTCGGTGTTTTTGTGTCACCGTGACGGGAAGTGACGGTAATCCGGTCGACGTTTACTGTTTTGCCATCGGAGCGCATCCGAGGGTGTGTGTGTGTGTGCTTATTGCCCGGAAGGGACGCTGCTCCCGGAGGGAACAGTGGGACAGTTCTTTCTTTCTTCAGTTCTCTCGGGCAAGGGTAGGCTTTTTATGGATGTGTGCTCTAGAAGAATTTGTTGTTTTATTTCTTCTCTCTCGAACCTGATTGTTTTAGAATGGAGAGCGTGATACTATGAAAACTACTAAAGTTAAAAAATGTATCATAAATATTGACTTCTTCTTCCAAGTCACCACAACCTCAACTAGGTCTAGGCGTGCCACTTCTGGTTTTCATTGACTTTGTCCAGTTGACATTCGAACCCACATCCACATCCGTAGATCCTAAAACAATGTAAGATCATAATGCCAAAGAATAGCATGAAAAAAACATGTCAGAAATAAATAGGAGGTAATAATGTTTGAAAGCAATGAAAATGCAGTAGTTTTGAGGCTAGATGGTGGGTAAAAAGGGCAATTTCATGTAAAACGCTCAGATAACTGTTAGTTGAGCTTTACAAGCGCAACTGTGGAGACAATATTTTTGATAATTTGAAAAAAAATACCGTGGACCAAAATCAATCAGCTGACAGGCCGCTCTTTGAGGACCACTGGCCTAAAGTACTCACTTGTGGCGCAAACTACTTCGATTTTCCGTTCGATTGCATGACCTTTCGGTGTGGGAGGCAGATACATAACAAGAAGCACGCACGCACGCACGATGCAATGGAAGGTCAGCAACGAACAAACTCTACAACCATCCTCATGGAACGAAGCGTTGATCGTGTTTTTTTTACAATTAAAATCAAATTATATCGTTTGAAAATTACAATATCTCATCAGACATTACAATACTTATTCTCGCAACCAACCTGATCCTGTTGCGGTAATTTCCATTGCGACAACCTTCTCCGGTAGGGCGCACTGCATCTTTCGAGGCTCGCCGAAAATGTCTCGCCTCGACGACGCATCGAAACTATTCCCTGTTTTCCGTACACGAATCCTCGTTACCGGAACCAACGCTTTGTCACCCTAGTGAGAACGGAATCGTTAGCGTGCAATTTTTGCGTTTTACAATTCCCCTCCGGCCGCCACCACCTTCCACTTCGGTGTTTTTGTGTCACCGTGACGGGAAGTGACGGTAATCCGGTCGACGTTTACTGTTTTGCCATCGGAGCGCATCCGAGGGTGTGTGTGTGTGTGCTTATTGCCCGGAAGGGACGCTGCTCCCGGAGGGAACAGTGGGACAGTTCTTTCTTTCTTCAGTTCTCTCGGGCAAGGGTAGGCTTTTTAACTCTGTAGCCCGTTATTTTAAAAATGAGTGGCAAATGAACACCCAGCTGACAGCGGCGGCGAATGGAATTCGGCGAACGATGCTTGTGATCTAGCCGAATGATTCTACTGTACATTGTATTTGGAGACATACTTCAAGAATGTTTTACAAGATTGTCCATAGTAAACTGTAGATGGCTGACCATTGCCAAGTAATGTCATTTCTACAATTGTAATCCTAAAATTTCGAAATCGTGAACCATCGCCCCTATATACCGGGGTGCATGGAATTCGGGTTTTAACAATTGTTACTCATAGATTTTGAATTTTCCATCATTTTCTAGAATAACTACTACATAAATAGGTAGAGATTTGCTCGTTTCAGGTGTCAAATGACACCAAAATTTGCACTCTAGGTGTATCTGTCTGACCATTGGTGTTAAAAGCATTTCTGAACAAAGCCAACCGCAACCACATAACTTCACATAACTTCAAAGACAAAACATAACGTCAAAGACACGGTTTGATCGCATCGTATTCTTCCGTTTTTCAACCTTTCTGACAGATTTGTCGTCCACACTCCCTCCCTGCTGTGGTCTCCATTTTTAATTGCTTTTGGCGTGCACCCAGAATGTCCAGTGGCGAGATTCGTAGACAGTCTGTCACCAAGTACCAAGCGGGTTCCAGTTCCATCCCGTCAGCCGTGACCTACGACTTGGTGAAGCAGTTGCAGCAGTTGTCCAAAACCGATGTGCACGTGTGTGTTACGAGGAGGAGTCTGGGACCTCCGACACCAATCCAGCACACAGCACAAAACGCACCAACATACAGTAACGATGCGTGACACAAACGCCCAACGGAAGGCGGCGAAGAGGGCGCCACCCTCCCGACCTTAGGGAGGCCACGGGGCCACGGAAGAGACACTAAACCCCCACACCACGCAGGGTGGGCACGGCGCGTCACGGCGCACAGCCAAAGTGTACACACCAAACGTGCTGTTGTTCTCTCTGCTGTGACCGTGCTCATATGTGACCGAACTCTCGTAGGTTCACATCCTATCGGCCCCGCTCGCCCACCGCCCACCTCCAACGCAACCACTCCACTCACTGCCTTTGATCTTTTGCCGGCACAACAAAACTGATGCCGTTTTTGTCAGTGCGCTTAAGCGAAGTGACGGAGAAGAAGCCTCCTTCTTCGCTTTGATGTCGCGACGCGCGTCGTTTTTTCGTGTATTTTAATTTTATTTTTATACGTTTCTCTCTCTCTCTCTTTCTCGCTTCTTCTATCTGTCAGCATCTTCCCATAGGCGGCACCTTGAGGCGAAAGGTGTCCTCTATCGAGCTTGGTGTTCTTTGCGCGTACAATCGATTTTTCATACACGCGATCATCAATTCGCGATCAAGAGAGTCACAGAGTGAGCCTGCATGCGTGAGTCACAAATCGCAATAAACGTCTGTAAAGCGAAGATTTGCCTTCTTCTCTCCACACACACCCGGCCGGGTTAATGGGTTAATGTGAAAGGAAGTCATCATTTTTCAGCTCACATGTAACAACGCACCGTCGGTGTCGGAAGCTGTGAAGCGACTTGTTAAAAGTCATTTTTATGATCCTCCAAAAAGATTGAAGATCTCTCACATATTCTCTGTGATCTCTCAATTCCCGAGAAACCGAGGCACCCGGCCCAACAACCGATCATATGGTGTTCATAAATCAAAGAGAAATGTAAAAGCTATATCCTTGAAACACAACACCCGCGCACGAACGTGAGAAGAAACAACACCGGCAGCGCGACCGGCAGCAGCAGAGAAAGTCCCTTTTCTGCTCGACGCTTGCGTCGGGGACATATCCTCTTTCTCGAGAAGTGTCCCAAAGCCGTAACGGATCAGTTGAGGCACCGAGCGTGTTGTGTCACACCCGGGAGTTGAGGAGGTTGATTTTTTTTCTCCAGGCTCTTCACATTACATCGAGGTCCTTTTTGACACTCGCACGCACAATTCACCGCTGCGGAAAAGTCCGCACCGATCTGATCTTTGACACCTCCGGAAGGCTTTTCTCCAACGTTCGGGGTTCGTGTCAAATTTGTTCACTTTAAGCGAGTGCTATCCTGATCTTTTGCCTCCTGTAATCCTGTGCTTTTGTTTCTGGTGCCGCTCGCTCTTATGCAGCTTGAGTGAAATTCCGTTTAGATTCTCGGGTAACGAACGCAGGCACATCTGGAAGCGATTTGCAGCTCCCGGTACTCCATGTGGCAATTGTAATTTATCGAGTATTTTGCTGGACAAGCATTATTGACAGCAAGAATGCCCGAGGCGAAATGAACAAAACACAACACGGGGCGATTATCGCATTCCAGCTTACAGTAGTAAGTTTCCATGTCGGGAAAGTTCTTTCACATGGCCATTACGCTTCCAACGATTATCCAACAGCCGGATGATCCATTGAAGTTGACCGAAGAATTGGTTTAAGTTCTGGATGTCTTCATGCAACACAGAGAGATCTACTACGTCAAAGCCGCATCATTGTGACGCATCAATGATTTGATTTTTTCGATTTTTACGAGATTTCAATTCGGACCGACTTGTTGAGGTTAAGGCTACTCTCAACAATACAACATCGTACTAACAACGATTGACACGTTTTTTGTTGCTATGTGTGAAACTAAACAAAAAAAAATAAACAGAAAATTGATGGTTTATAATGCCTATAATTCGAAATTATGCCAAAAACTAAAACAATCCCATATTGAATTCTAAACAGGAATCATCAAAAGCTGTAACGTGTCATTGCTTCCTAAACTTAAGATAGTATATCTTATGCTAGGATTGGGATGAACGACAAACCTTAAAACGTTTCCACTGTGAAATGTTTGCAAATC
Source organism: Anopheles cracens (assembly GCA_002091845.1). NCBI lineage: Eukaryota > Metazoa > Arthropoda > Insecta > Diptera > Culicidae > Anopheles > Anopheles cracens. The sequence continues at coordinate 62,810 of KZ068063.1, forward strand.
CTATACAACATTTTTATTTTCAGAAGATTTTCAGCTCATTCGAGTCCAAATACAAGAGTTTCTTGATTATGATTGTCATAATATTGATTTAGCGTTTCGTTAAAAAAAATCTAGCCCTTCTAATCTAAGCGACCAACACACTTCACGTCACCAATTGATTGGAATCATTAAAATCATGTTCATGAGGTTCCTCAACAGGCAATTCGATCGAGCCCGATCAATACGACAGGGTGCTTACTTACGTATCGGGGGAACCTCTCCCAAGATACTACCGAAAAAGCCTACCCTTGCCCGAGAGAACTGAAGAAAGAAAGAACTGTCCCACTGTTCCCTCCGGGAGCAGCGTCCCTTCCGGGCAATAAGCACACACACACACACCCTCGGATGCGCTCCGATGGCAAAACAGTAAACGTCGACCGGATTACCGTCACTTCCCGTCACGGTGACACAAAAACACCGAAGTGGAAGGTGGTGGCGGCCGGAGGGGAATTGTAAAACGCAAAAATTGCACGCTAACGATTCCGTTCTCACTAGGGTGACAAAGCGTTGGTTCCGGTAACGAGGATTCGTGTACGGAAAACAGGGAATAGTTTCGATGCGTCGTCGAGGCGAGACATTTTCGGCGAGCCTCGAAAGATGCAGTGCGCCCTACCGGAGAAGGTTGTCGCAATGGAAATTACCGCAACAGGATCAGGTTGGTTGCGAGAATAAGTATTGTAATGTCTGATGAGATATTGTAATTTTCAAACGATATAATTTGATTTTAATTGTAAAAAAAACACGATCAACGCTTCGTTCCATGAGGATGGTTGTAGAGTTTGTTCGTTGCTGACCTTCCATTGCATCGTGCGTGCGTGCGTGCTTCTTGTTATGTATCTGCCTCCCACACCGAAAGGTCATGCAATCGAACGGAAAATCGAAGTAGTTTGCGCCACAAGTGAGTACTTTAGGCCAGTGGTCCTCAAAGAGCGGCCTGTCAGCTGATTGATTTTGGTCCACGGTATTTTTTTTCAAATTATCAAAAATATTGTCTCCACAGTTGCGCTTGTAAAGCTCAACTAACAGTTATCTGAGCGTTTTACATGAAATTGCCCTTTTTACCCACCATCTAGCCTCAAAACTACTGCATTTTCATTGCTTTCAAACATTATTACCTCCTATTTATTTCTGACATGTTTTTTTCATGCTATTCTTTGGCATTATGATCTTACATTGTTTTAGGATCTACGGATGTGGATGTGGGTTCGAATGTCAACTGGACAAAGTCAATGAAAACCAGAAGTGGCACGCCTAGACCTAGTTGAGGTTGTGGTGACTTGGAAGAAGAAGTCAATATTTATGATACATTTTTTAACTTTAGTAGTTTTCATAGTATCACGCTCTCCATTCTAAAACAATCAGGTTCGAGAGAGAAGAAATAAAACAACAAATTCTTCTAGAGCACACATCCATAAAACTCGCTCGATACACGTGCAGTCTAATAGCTATAGTTTCAAAATTACTGCCTTTTTTGCTGAATCTGAATTGAGGTTCAACGTTTTCCAATCCCTGCTCTCTAGGTGGATTGTCCTGACGGTTGTCCTGCTGCGTGCACTCGGCACAGGGGACGGGCCCGGTCTTGTAATAACTGTTTCCCCATTCTCGACACTGTCATAATGCAATTATAAACCTCGATTATAGATTCCTCGGGACGTCGGGTTGACAAAAAGAGGATTATTGCCAAGAGGGGAATGTGTGCTGCGTGCAATCGAAAACACATACGCAAATCCACATCCTCCAGCGGGCCAAGGGGAATGATGGAAACGAATTTAATCTGAACTGTTTCCATCTCCTTTCCGCGCGGGTAACCCTTCACCGTCTGCGTTAGATTGTTGGTACAGATTCGTAGTAGGCCCTGATTTTAATCCTACTTACCACTGTCACTTAGCTTCCGCGCGCTGGAAAATTCGACTTTTCACTGCACTTTGTGCCACAGCTTGGACGGCGTGCCGGGCAGGATTAAAAACTGTCCCCCGGTCCCTCGCAGCGAATAAAAACAAAAACCTACAAACAACACTTCCCTCTCCGGTGTAAGGGGACGTGTGACACAAAATTGAACTTAAGTTCGTTTGATCAAAACACCGATCTGGTGCGTCGAACAAAATCCCGTCACGCGGCCACGGTGTCGGATGACGCGGTGCGTACGCACCTTTAGGGTTGGCACGCAGGGCCCCACCCTAGGGGAGTGTCCTGTAGCCGTAACGTGAGCCATCGGGTGTGAGCTTTGCCGCAAGACGGGCGCGCTTGAACCATCGGGACGTAAGATGTGCGCGATAAGAAGCATCAAACCGATGCTTCCGGTGCGCGTTGGAAGGACCCGATCGACGGTAGGCTAGAACCCGGGGCGTACTGTGTGTTTCCCCTGCCGTATTTGAGTCAACCGCACCGAGATATGCATCAGTGACGGCTTTCGGTGGACCAATATTATGGCAAACAACACGCTCGACCATAACGATCCCGGGCAGAGCAATGTGGCGGCAAGGGTGCACCGACGATTGATTGGCTCGCGCCAGAGGGGAAACGTACGTGCGAAAGAACTGTCCCATTGCGTCAACGGTGTGAATTAATCGAGATTTAGTGGTTTCCTTCGCTCCCCGGCAGATGATTGTGGAAACAGGCAACGGCATCCTGTAAGCATGTTTTTCTTCCCGCGTTACGATTAATCCCAGTCAGCCAGAACCACACCGTCAGGATACAGGTGAGTGCGAGAACGCGCGGGAGACACGGTTCATTGCGTTTGTGGACGTGTGTGGATACCACACGATAAATATTCAAAATGCAGATCAACGCCGTCATTATCGGGCGAACGCGAAACGGCGTTGGTAACTTTCCCACCTTTCCACACGAAGCCACACATATGTTTACATTTCCCATCCTTCCACGTCACGGTTGCTTCCTTTATGCATTACCACGAATCCTGGTGTTGTTGATTCCGTATTGATTTTTGCCGTAAATCGATCCCGCACGGTGCACTGTTTGCCATCCCCGGGTGCCTTATGTGTGGGAAACGAAACAGTAACACTTACAACACGATCACTTTCGCCAATGCCACCCCCGTTCGATGCGGGAAGAATTGATGCCATCGCCATGCTGGTGAAGTTCGCCGGACTCTGGAAAATTGCTCCGCCGCCGTACGCACTACAATTCGAACAGTTTTGGCCACGTAGATCGCGTCGCCACCTGCGGTTCTACCACTCCAGGCAGCCAAGCTAGACAATTTGCAACTAAACGCACCGAACGACCGGTTGGACGCTTTTGTATCGAGTGCTGCTTCCGGGCGACCAGGCACGGCGTTCTGCCGCCGTTGGGTGCTTGCGTGCGTGCTCCGTTTCGGGCTGGCGAAGGATAGCTCCTTACGGTCGGTGGCGCCCGAGCCCACACCATGGTTGGCATGGTTACGAGGCAAAATAAAACAAAGCACCTAGAGGCCTGCTTATGGGGCCGGGCTACAGCAGCGTGCTGCGTGCATGCATACCTCGCGGTGCAAATTGCGCGTGCGATTAGCTCGCGTACTCCACGCGGTGTCTGCGATGTGCGGAGGAAACGAGTCTGTTCCTTTTTTTGGACCGCGCTTCGTGCCAGGCTCCTCAGGTTCAGGGTGAGACCGCGGGCGCGTTTAGAAAGGGCATGTCAATGCACTGTACCCCCTCCGGGCTGCATATTCCCATATCTGGGGTCGGGAAATAGAGGGGTGAAAATCCCTTTTGCAGGCAGGCAGGTGTCTAGAAGGGTTCGATTGCCGGATTTAGCTATACGGTGAGAGGGTCAGGTGGAGTAAGAGGGTGGAGAAGGAGGGGGGCGTGTGGTGCACAATCGTTCGAGGAAATCAATCAAATCGGGTGTTGCAACATGGGGTTAATGGGTACGAGTTTGGCTATGCTAATGAGATTCCTGTAACGTTGTCTCTAGTTTGAGGTCGTCAACCATTTCCTACGGACGCACCTAGATGTGCATAAATTCCTATGATGATTTTACCTTGACGAATAAAAATTTCATCTTTTTCCCAGCTATGGAGAAATTTTCATTGAATGACCGAAACGTAGAAACTTATTAAAAACGTAAAAAGTTTGACAAAAATTCGCGCTAAACGGTTAAATTCAAATTAAGCAGGTTGCACTCCATAATGTTGGTAACAGACTCCTTTCAAACAACCGCGCGCGTGTTGTGTGTGTGCGTGAAAGAGTAAAAATCAAATTTGACAACATCTTCGGAACGAAACGCACACCTGCACAAGCCCGTGTGAAACAGACAACACACGGAGCTCGGGAGGTTTGCTATAATGTAACCAATACGTCCGCAGCTTGCCGTGGGAAAGAGAGCGCGCGAGCGATCCGTGGTCAGCCGGCAGCCGAGAGCGAGATGGACGACCGGGGCGCTACAGGTAGTGCGAGCGGGCTAGAACGTGCGTCCCTTCCTTTCGCACCACCACGACCCGACCGATCGGTGCTGTCAAAAAGAGACTCCCCGACACAGCGAAGGAACGTTGCTGTGTGTCGTCGTCGTGGTCGTGGTCTCTCGTCGGTTTCACACGCAGCAGCAGCAGCAGGCGCAGCGAGCGCGACCTTTTCCTTTCTTTCGTTTTCCGCACTGCCCGTGTCGTGTTTTTCTGTGCGTGGCGCACGAGGCGGGGGAAGTGAAACCCGCACACAGAAGTTGGTGCGTGCGGCCAAATAATAACCCCCGCCCCCCGTGTCACATTCGTGGTGAAGGTGTCGAACGAAAGCAGCAGAAAAAAAGAATTCGAGGCATCTCGGACGGGTGAAACGAGAAAGAGAGTGAGAAAGAGTGCCATCAAGGAAAAAGCAGAAGAAGCGTGAAGACCCACAACGAGAGCGAGAGGAAAAGCCTGCCGTGGGAGTGAAAGAGAAAGGAGAAGGCGTTTGACGTTCGAGCGCGCATGTGTGTGTGTGCTGGTACGCGTTTAGTGCAAGCGAGACCGGAAAGGAATCTCTGCTGTCTCGTCTGGTGCGGGCGGATGTTGTGTGCGGCGTGTGAGTGAGTGTGCGTGTGTGCGTGAACAGCAAAAAGCACGGCTGTGCCGCCAGCGTGCCTTCTCACTCTGGCAGCGCGCGTTTGCGGGGTTGGCCATCCTGCTTGCTCCAGTGGTTGGCTGTGGAAGGCACATGGCTTCCTTCGTGCGAGGCTGAGAGGCAGCAGCGGCAGCAGCAGTGTTTTTATGTGGCGTTGTACGGGTCGCCGTCGTAACGGGTAGCGCAGGAGGCAGCGGGGAGGTGCCACCCTGTCGCACTGATTGTATAGTGCGCGTACTATGTCCTCCCGGCCGAAAGCGTGGAAGCATCCACACGGAACGCACATCGTCAGCCAGCAACAACAGCGGCAGCAGCAAGCAACAGCACGAAGAAGACGGTGAAAAGAAGCGAGACGGTGGAAAAAAGTCGTTCTTTTTTCTCCCTTTTCACCAATAGTAGTTTGCCGACCGTTTCTTAGCCGCCGTCATCGTCGTCGTCGCTGCCGTCTTGGTCGGCACAGCGGGAGAGGGTGGAAAGTCAATGCGCGCGAGGGGACCCCGGGGGTGGGTGTTTGGTTCCACATAATCCAGCGCGAGCCGCCGCCAAGCAAGCATCACCCGTGTCTCGAAGCGCAATGCGGAGAAGAAGAGCGTGCTGATCTTGCGACCCATCGGCTTATGCTCCAAGGGCAACGGCAGCAGCAGTGTGTGCGAAATAGTCGGTAAAGGTTTTTCTGGTCAGTGCGAAGTGGCGTTTGAGGGTCGATTGTGTGTAGTTTTCGCGATCTTGTCTGTGGCCGTGCGAGTGTGCGTGTTGTTGTTTCCTGGCCCTCTATGCGGCCAAACAGCGCCGAGCGACACGGGGGAAATGATCATCAGCTTCCGGCAACACCCGTCCCGTGCGCGTCATCAAGCAACCTACAACGAAAAAGTGTTCTGAAACACTTCGGTGTCTTCAGCTGCTCGGGCAAATCTATCAAAACTATCTGCATCATCCTGCCGGACCGAAAGCTGCTGAGATGAGATGACAAAAACACACCGCTCGAAAGGTAATGGTCGAACGCGCGAAAGAGTCGAACGCCTGCACCCAGTATGCTTTGATTTTCGCTTTTCCATTTCCACTGCAGTTGCTGGGAGGCACAGCACACCTTGAACGACAACGAAAGAGCTGTCACCGAAGGTAAACAATCGGCACGCAACGTCATCACGTTTGGGTTTTTTTTGCTGGACCACCGTTGTGTCCCCGAAAAAAAAAAACGCGGATCAGAGAAAGAGCGTGAACAGCCGGAATGTAGAGCGAAACGTTTACGATTACACTTCATCCAGCGAATTTGCTGTATTTGCTGTACCTGGTGATATGTAGAAGCTTACCTGCGTATGGTAAATGCATCATATGCTTCCCTTTCGGATCACATCAAACGGAAAGATGTCCGTTTTTGCAATTACCAACTACCTGTTGAATGTTCGGCAATATTCCGTAGTTGGAAAATAGGGCCATTGGTGCCGTTATGGTGATGGTACCATTTACAATGATGTCCCAACGGCTTAAATTCCTCGGTACCGCCCACCACCTCCCTAATACCCTGTTCCGGAAGGGAGCAGCTTATCCCTTTCGCCGTCAAAGGCTGAGCTCGGGTCGGTGCATTCAACGAAGGATTATGGGGCCGCCAGTAGCGTTTCGAGTTGGTGCAGGATTTATGTGTTTCTTTAAGGAAGGATCACGGACAACGGTTTTTCGGGAGGATTTTCTTAAGCACAAAGTCGTCTCTTGTGTCGCTAGTACCTAAATGAGCAGCTTTTCGGGAAGTTCCGGGTTTTGCTGAGGTTTTTTTGTCTATAAATGTAGTTGTACAAATAAAACCAGCCGGAAGAAACGCGCCCTGCAAATGAAGCACACACAGGTGCGTATGCGTCTGATGAAAATTCAATTTCCTCGCGGCATTGTATATTTCCTCATCAGGTCGCCCCACCAACGGCACAACGCGGGGGAGGAAAAAAAAGACTCACTACGAATTCTTAACGACGTTCGCTCGCTCTCCCCTTACGCTAAACGCCGGAGAGAAGCCATGCAAAGATTGCAACGGCCACTGGACCGTGGCGACATGATTGAATCAACGCGTCTTCTCGAATCCTTTGGCAATCAGAGAAGTATGTGCTCGTGAAGTCGATCCGAGTAGGAGATTACGGTGTAACTAACAACGCTGTGCGTTGTGATTGTGCCGAAGTGTGTGCTCTTTGGGATAGCGAAGAAGGTGAAAACACAAAAAAGGGCAGAAGCTCCCTGTGAACACTGAAGGAAAGGAATCATCGCAGCAGGGAATTTTGGGGCGATGCAGCAGTTCGTTTGCCGATCGAATGTGTCCCAATCAGGCACTTGCCCGTGCCGCTGTGCCTACGCCGTCTCCTTTACCTCAGAATGCACCCCGTGCTCCCAACTGGCACAGGGATAAGCAGCGGGAGAGAAGTCGGAATTGGCAAACCGTTTTTTTCTTCTTCTTTATTCCCTTCGTGGGGAGGATGTCTGGCCAAGGAGCATACTGTTTGCGATTATGCTTTCTCCGCTTCAGTGTCGTCAGTGCGTCGATAAGCGAACGAAAGCGGCGCACGGGACGTACTGTTTTGGACAGATCCTGAGATAGCGTGAGCGGGAATTCGCCGATAGTGTTGCGGTGGGTTGAGAGATAATCGCTTATTGCGAATCATTGGTAGAAGGAGGGATCATCTACGGAGAGGACATGGGCCAAGAAAAATGAAAGTAATAATTTTATTTGTGAGTTAGTCCCACAAAAGATAGGTTAAGTATTTACTGTAACGCAATAGTTTGATTACGAGAAAGTTGTGAGGGAATATGCATCAAACGAAGGAACTTATTCATCGTTGCGTGTCGATTTGGCATATTGAATTCCTTTCTTACTCGCTTGGGATACGAAAAACTGATTGCGTGATTGAACAAAACGCAAACATATGGTCATCTTTATTGATTTTAAGTTCGGCAAATGTGATGAAAATACTTACCTTTCATTCAGCAGCAATTAAAAATTGTCTTATGTTATTATTCTAATACTGATTAGCTTTTATCTAACTTAAAAAAAACATGAATTTTCTATTTGAACTGCTTGACTGTCAAGCGACTGCTCAAATTCGGTTTCCAGTGATGTATCAATTTTGGTATGGGGGGGATCTGTTTGGGTCGCTACCGATAATTTTTAAAATGTCCTTTTCGCTTCAATTCGCTTGTTTGATTCATTTTCTTCCATTTTGTAATATTTATTTTGGAAGTTTTTTTTTATTTTATGGTTATATGGAATGATGTGGGAAACCCTGCAATGACAATTTATTTGTTTACTTGTATTGCACCTTGCCGGGTGGGCTACTACATCGATATGTTCGTTTTCTTTGGCACTAACTCACTGCTACAAACGTTCCGAAAAGCTTTGTCAGTGGAAATATGTTTTCTAAACAATGTCTCCTTCTTACAAAGTAGTAATTCAACCTATTTTGCAGTGATCTAGCTCCAGAAACAGCGACTCTCTTCTCCAACTTCCCCAGCACGTTTGTAGGGGCCGAATTAACATATAAACGGTCACACCGGTTGCCATTCCCCACCAGGTTCGATTATAGAAAGATGCACATTTCTTCCGTTCGGCGTTCGGCGAGCTGGACAGCGACGTTCGATCGGATCGATCCCACCGAGATGAAACGAGACGGAACCGTCACAATATTGGTCCGAACGGCGCATGTGCTGCACTGGTTTGTTCCGCCCGCTGCATCCCTCACTGCGCCCACCTCGCCCTAAACGTGTTGTTTTCCTCCCGAAGGTCGTCTTGCTTCCTCCCACAGTGGGATTTTTCGGGAGCGAATCGTAAAGACTCTTTCTCGTTTGCGCACACCAAACCTACTGCCTGTGTGTGAGTGTGTGTGTGTGTGCAAAGTGCGACGATGCACGGCCGAATGTTTATCCGGTGGCTCTAGGCCGCCACCGCTACCATCACACCCCACCACCCCCAGGAGGTGGGAGGAACGGAAAACGCGTCCAAACGGATGAAAATGATGCTGGGAATGTGCGGTTTTCGTGCGAGGTAACGAGGGACCACCCAGATGAATTTCGACCAGCGCGGTGTTTAGTGCGGCATTGTCGTTTCTTCGTGTACAACACTGTCTGTTCCGGTTGGGCTGGTAACGCCGTAGGAAAGCTGTGCCAAAAGCTAGATCCGCTGGTAGTTAAAGGCCGCCATTCGCTCCCCGATACGCTTTGGTGGGGATTTTTCTTCACGTCTGGAGATTGTGAAAACTGTGTGTGTGTGAGAATTGGCAAGGAAAATAAGTTTTGTTTAAGCGCCGTGCCAACTAGTTCCCAAATAGGTGAGTGTGCGTAACATACGGTAGTATCTTGGGAGAGGTTCCCCCGGGAGGGCAAAAACGGCATCAGTTTTGTTGTGCCGGCAAAAGATCAAAGGCAGTGAGTGGAGTGGTTGCGTTGGAGGTGGGCGGTGGGCGAGCGGGGCCGATAGGATGTGAACCTACGAGAGTTCGGTCACATATGAGCACGGTCACAGCAGAGAGAACAACAGCACGTTTGGTGTGTACACTTTGGCTGTGCGCCGTGACGCGCCGTGCCCACCCTGCGTGGTGTGGGGGTTTAGTGTCTCTTCCGTGGCCCCGTGGCCTCCCTAAGGTCGGGAGGGTGGCGCCCTCTTCGCCGCCTTCCGTTGGGCGTTTGTGTCACGCATCGTTACTGTATGTTGGTGCGTTTTGTGCTGTGTGCTGGATTGGTGTCGGAGGTCCCAGACTCCTCCTCGTAACACACACGTGCACATCGGTTTTGGACAACTGCTGCAACTGCTTCACCAAGTCGTAGGTCACGGCTGACGGGATGGAACTGGAACCCGCTTGGTACTTGGTGACAGACTGTCTACGAATCTCGCCACTGGACATTCTGGGTGCACGCCAAAAGCAATTAAAAATGGAGACCACAGCAGGGAGGGAGTGTGGACGACAAATCTGTCAGAAAGGTTGAAAAACGGAAGAATACGATGCGATCAAACCGTGTCTTTGACGTTATGTTTTGTCTTTGAAGTTCTGTGAAATTATGTGGTTGCGGTTGGCTTTGTTCGGAAATGCTTTGAACACCAATGGTCAGACAGATACACCTAGAGTGCAAATTTTGGTGTCATTTGACACCTGAAACGAGCAAATCTCTACCTATTTATGTAGTAGTTATTCTAGAAAATGATGGAAAATTCAAAATCTATGAGTAACAATTGTTAAAACCCGAATTCCATGCACCCCGGTATATAGGGGCGATGGTTCACGATTTCGAAATTTTAGGATTACAATTGTAGAAATGACATTACTTGGCAATGGTCAGCCATCTACAGTCTACTATGGACAATCTTGTAAAACATTCTTGAAGTATGTCTCCAAATACAATGTACAGTAGAATCATTCGGCTAGATCACAAGCATCGTTCGCCGAATTCCATTCGCCGCCGCTGTCAGCTGGGTGTTCATTTGCCACTCATTTTTAAAATAACGGGCTACAGAGTGACCATGCATTGCGCGGGGAAGTAATGAACACTGCCTACTCGATTCGTTCGTTCCCCATTTGTATGGAGAGAAATCCGCGAGGTTTTGAGCTGCGGATCCTAAACGAATTTTGTTTTTGGTAGAACTTTTTGAAAAAATGTTGCTGTTACTACTTTACATTCATGTTATTCAGAACTACAATACAATTTTGAATGTTTTAAAACATATTTTATTTATCTGTTATAATAGTATTCTTAAAAACAGCAATTTATAATGGAGTGAAATCACATTTGAATTTCTGTAGTATTTTATAATTTTAAATAATTTGGTAATTGACAAATTTTACACCAAATATAATAAATTAATAAATTAGCTAGAACATATGCATTCTCTTCCACAAAGTTCGATGAATATTTCATTATTCAAATAAAAATTATACTTAAAACGGTATCAAAACGTTATGAAATGCTTATAAGGAATAATTGAAATACTTGCATACTGTATACTTAAAAAGACTGAAGTGTAAAATATTTGTTCTGTATTTTATTGGTAAATTAAAGCAGTGCGTAAAAACATCTGCAACGGACATTTTGAAAATCCAATTGTGAACTTAATCGGTCAAGCCTTAGGTATAAACATCCTTGGTAGATTGACAGGGGCATCTCATGATGTTCACTTTTCCCTAGATTTTCCGACGGATTTCGGCGAACGAAGCCCGTGATCTAGCGGATTATCTGAATACAGTATGTTACAAATTATATACGCATGTGTTTATAGTTTTGTTATATTTTTTTCTTTTTCACGAATTTGAAAACAATAATATAATAATATAGATCTTCGTTGATAACTTTTAGTTTGTTTCGATCGAGCAATCGAAGCTCAAAGTTTAAAAAAGTGCCAATTGACACTACATTTGCCAGCTAGTGTTAAAATATTCGATCAAGTTCGAACTTCCGACATTGGGAGAATTGTCGGGGGGGTCTTTGGGTCTTCTGTGCTGAATTAGAGAAATCGGGGCAAACAATCGTTGCATAATCTGTCGATCGTGCTCGATCGGCGGCTCCTTACTTTTTGTGTATACGGCTTAATTTGTTGTTTCGCCTGGATTTTTCCTTAATTATTCGCTTAGTTCCCGATCCTGAAACGATCTCACTGGATCGTTTTTGTTTTCAGGGGTTTGTTTACTCTGTTTGCCACACATGCAAATGTGTTCCACGAGCTGTTGCTGGTTACGAGCACAATTGTTCTAGCCCGTTTAACCTACCGTTTAGGTCAACATGAAAGAGTTTCCTATCGGATCGGAGGTTCTGGTTCTTTTTTTTCGCTCTCCCCCGTCTTGAGGCAGGTCTTCCCGCCGTGCAGGCGATAGCGGACTATCAGTGTGACCGGAACGGACGGAAATAATTATACTGGAGCCAATCGCGCATCGCCCAGTTTTGCAAAATGATTTATTCGCGTTCGTCTCGCGCGCTCGTCTTTTCTTCCTTTGCTCCGTGCGATGTGTCGTGTCGTTCGTTGTGGCGGCCTGTTTGATTGATAATGTTCTCTCCTGCGCTTGACCGCAGGTTGGTGGGAGATAGGGAGAGAGGGAATTGCATTATTGTTTCCTTATCGTTCGTTCGATGCGGTTTATTTATTTACTTTTTTTCTGCAACGTGAACCTCAACGGCACCGATGGGTTGGTCTCTCGTCGAAAAGCGTGTTCTGCTGATGTGCGCTGACCGAGAAATCGCTGCTGATGTGTGCAACCGAGAGTATCGTGAGAAGAACGTTTAATAAGGTTATAACGATGGATATATGTGACGTTATCGGGGTTTAATTTAAACGTAAGACCAACAACACGAACCAGCAAATGCTAAACACGAAATAAAATTGTTTTCTACGATTGCTTGAGTGTTTGTTACACTTGATAAACGTATTGAGTTGAGTACGCTGGCTCTGGGTCCCGTTGAGCTTGTTGAATAATAGCGTGAAACGGGTTTAAACGTCTTCGAATTGATTTTATGTTGCTCTGCAGCTAATTTGATGGCTGTTTCTTCTCACGTTAGCGTGTTTGTGCTCATGTCGTACGTTCATAATCATTCATAATGTTATGCATGTACTAAAACTGAATCCCGTGTGCCCTGTTTTACGGTCTAAATTTGTTCCATGAAATTGGCCGTACAACTATAACGCCATTAATGAAGTTGATGATTAAGCCTTCGGGCGATGCAAAACGAGAGGGCAGCGGGACAGGAAAAAGCAAGCACAAGCCAAAACATAATTTGACAAATTGAAAAATGATGCCGAGTAGTGAGCTGTGGCGGATCCGGCCATTTTCCGGAGGCTTTCGGCGTGTTCTCCTCTCGGGCGCGCCTGAAACACAATCGTCCTCGAGGCGGCTACATTTCCCAAAAGGGAGAAAATGGGATTTTCTCTCTTCCCCGGGAAACGCACGCTGGATGGGCTGGTGGGATTGAAGGGAAATTCAGCACGCGGGCCACATCCCGCAGGCTACACCATCCGGCAGAGCCGCCGTCCACTAATTCGACTGCAGGCTAATTGCACACGCGCAAACACACTCTGATTTCGTCTGCCACGCCATCCAGCTGGGTCGCAAATTAAAGTCAAGTAAATTATAATTTGATCACTTTCGTTTGTGCCCGTCCCTTGAAGGGCACAGGCGGTGGCGAAGGACACGATTTGAATTTTGAACTGCCCGCGGAAGGGTTTTTGTGCGAACGCTGGTTCGGATAAGCACTCCTCGAGCATTTATTTTATTATCATGCTTTCGTCTACACCAGTACACTTGAAGCACACCGCGCTCGCTTGGTGCACACCCCGAACGATGGTGCAAGGATAACGACCCACCCCGTTTGTCGAGTTGCCGCCCCATCGGCGCGGTTTTTGGTAGTAAAATGGTTGAACACGGCGCATCGTCCCATCGGGGTCCGTTTTATTGTACTGTGTTACCACCTCTCGGATGGGGTAATGAGAGAAGGAGTTTTAATGGGCCTTAGTTGCAAGAACTCTTTCTGTGTGAGTGCATGTGTGCAACGAGGGTGATAAAGTTTGAGCCGGCTCTGCAAAACGGCAATCGATCCTCCGCCCGATCTCGACCGTCTTAAGGCGGCAGCTCGCCACTGCTACGGGCATTGAAGTTCTACAGCCATTGCCAAGGCAAGAATGGATTCATACGTCGCCTTATGGTGAGCCCCCGGTTGTGTGCGGGATCGTAAATATTGAAGCACGGGTTATTATTCCGCACAGGTAGATCGAGGATCGGTGCAGTCTTTTTCTGTTTGCTGAGTGTTGATTTTTATGTCCAAACCCGGTAAAGGTAGTATAAATTGCAAATGGTGATCGGTTCTTTAGTTGATTGCTCTGCTCTCGTTTTGTCCTGGACTGATTGTTGGTGTGCTGTTGCTGTGCCTCCATGATGTTTGCTGTGTTTGATTTCATTTTTAATTCAACGACGACGTTCTTCACAGACGTAATTTTTCTACTGCATTGCTTTATATTAGCGGTGGAGATTAAATCTAAATAATAATTAATTGATGATGGATTGAAATAACGTTCCTTCGTTTCATCTTCCAAAAAAACAATGCCTGCGTTTCTATCGGTGTCTGCAACGGACAGAAGTTTATCAAATCTCACAAGCGCTTCATTCGCCCAACAAACCATATCCCGAAACCCCGAAATAGAACGGGACACAGGCGAGAAGCACTCTGAAGAAAAGGACCAGCCATGCAGCCGCCCGGCGGCTTGCATTGTGTTCCTGTTTCGAAACAAGGACGAAACTCTCTTCGCTCCGGTGGCAGCTTATTGCCGAGCATAGCGACCCTTCCGCCTAGCACGGTCCGGGAACTTGCAGTCAGGCGTGGAATATTCCAAAATTTCAGAACTGGAAAATGATTGACGTTTTAATAGGATTCCAGGCTGCGCGGAATTAAAACCCCGCCGTGTGTTGTACGTACAGACAGTACTGGTGCTTTTTTTTGGCAAGCCGTGTGCTTCAATTGTAACTGAATGTGCGTACAGCGCGTACTGGGATATTAGATTTTTGAATCCTCTTTTCTATTCAATTCTATAAGAGCCTCAGTAAAATGAAAAAAAAAAACTATATTTAAAGGTTCTTAGTATTACGGTTTCAGTAAATTATAGAATTGACCTTTCTACTGAGTGGAATTCTTGATATTTCTCAACTTGCTAACATTGGCTACTATGAAATCTGGATATCTGATATGACGTAAATTAAAAGAGATTTACTTGAAAACTGCGGAGATCAAATGATTTTAGTGTTGAATCATTTCAATGGACAAAAAACATAGTGCTGCCTTGAATAAGTGGCGTCATGTTTTGGTGGGTAAATTAACTAAAAGATTAACAATCAGATCAGTGGGTCTTCTTACTTTTTAAAGCATTTTAAATGTTTCCTCGACCAAGACAAATGTATTATTGAAAGATTAAATCGAATCTAATCGACTTGAGTGTCTCGCTAAACATTTCAAAAGGATCTCCATTTTTCCTTGTGATTTGGTATTTGTTTAAGAGTTTCCAATATTTTGAATATTCTCTCCTACCGATATTAATCTTTGCTTTGCATTACAACCTTCTTCCAGATATTGCCAACGAATGTAAAACCACGGTTGCCAACGAACAAAAGGGCCAATCAACGCGACTGCCTTCGAAGGACTGAAAGCTGAGACTGCAATCAAGAACTGTCCCCAATATCTAGCGTACGGTTTTGTACAAGAAGCATCCTTTGGAAGAAACATAAAAAGCTGTGTGTGCACCCAATACAAAACGGTCGAAGGAGGATCGCACCGCGCAAACGATCCAGGTCCCGACTAGGATTGCCACTTTCCTCAAGCCACCGTCGCTAAGATCAGGCGTTTGATAGGCAATCTTCCGAGCATTATCGATGAATCAGCAGTATTTCCACCAGAAGCTTGATGACTTTCACAGCAGTGGACCAAGGCCACCCGTTCCCGGAGAGGAAAGCCGGCGGAAGGTAAGCCCAGCCCACCGACCTTCATGATAGCGTGTAGTAGTGTGTGCATAGCGTGGTAACCGCATCGTCTTCCTTCGTCCGTTGCAGATGACGGAACCGTCGCATACGGAGCGCGGGAACCGCGACGGTTCGTCGCCCCCGTCGTACGTCCGGTGGGCGCAGAAGCTTGCGTACCTGCTGGAGGATGGCGACGGGGCCGAGCTGTTCAAGCGGTACGTCGAGCTCGAGGGCGAGGAGCCGTCGGTGCGGCTCAAGTTTTACTTCGCGTGCGAGGGCCTCAAGCAGCAGACCGACCCGGACAAGGTGACGCAGCTGATCGGCGCCATCTACCGGCGGTTCCTGAAGAAGGCGCAGCCGGGCTCGGAGCTGTACGTGAACGAGTCGCTGCGCAACTTCATCAAGGCGGGCCTGAAGAACGAGCTCGAGCTGACGCCGGACATCTTCGACCAAATGCAGGCGGACGTGGCGAACATCATCGCGGAGACGACCTACCCGCACTTCCTGCAGTCGGACCTGTATCTGCAGTACGTGCAGAACATGCAGAGTTCGAGCAGCAGCAGCAGCGTCATCGGAAGTGGAAGCAATTGCAGTTTGGTGTTAGCGGGAGCTAGTGGTGCCGGTCCTTCCACTAGTGGCGGTGGGTCAGCAGCAGCGCATACGGCGGGGGGAGCCGGTAGCGGGAGTGCGGCAGGGGCGTCCTGTTCGCTTACCAGCAGCAGCTCCACCTCGGAACTCTTCCTGCACACCTCGTCCGCCCTGCCGACGGTGCACGAGGACGCGGAGCTTGCGAATGCCGACTCGATCGAGCAGCTGTACGGTGCCACCGGGCCGGGGCTGGACAGTCATATGGCCATGGTGGCCGGCCCGCTTGTGCCACCTGCTGTGCCATCCTCCTCCTCCACCTCCACGTCTAAGGTCCCGATGACGCTGACGAAGGACGCACTGATGGCAACGCAGAAGCGCCGGCTAGAGATGCGACCACCCGGGTAAGGCGCGCTTCTATCTAAACTGGAAATAGCAGTCGCTCTTTGTGTTTAATCGAACATCTTGTACTAATCTCGAATCGAAGCTTGTTCGAGGCACACGGTGAGAAGAGCTGCAATGCCCGTTGCTGCGTTGCTATGCCGCGACCGAATCATTAGCCATAAACGAGGCAATCTAATCAATCACTTCCTGCAGCAACCCTCTCTCGCACTCTTTATCTCTCTTTCTCTCTGACTCATCTTCACGCTGTGTGCAGTTTGATTAAATCATACCCGAAAGTTAACTCTTCCGTACCTCTCGGGCGACGGATTGTCAATATGATGGCTGCCGCTTCCGTTTTCCGAGCGTGCGCATCCTTATCAGCGCCGCAACGAGATATGTTTGCACACCGTGTGTTTGCGCGTGTGTGTGTGTGTGTGTGCTAATTAGTTAGTAATCGACTGCCGCCACTGTTTTAATAATGCTGCTGTAAACTGTGTGTTTACTTTATTTGTTTATTGTTTGTTTTAATTTGTTTCTCTCTTTCTTTTCTTTTCCTTTCTTTTCGTTCCATTGCTTGACGGTTTCTGTGTTTATCACGAATATCACTACCACTACTACTACTACATCTCCCACCCACATCCCATCTCTGGTGCAACCAACGTCCAACATCCGTCCGTGCACAACAACACCACAACGCACATTCGGCTGTTCGAATTGCTATCTATGCAAAATTCTCCTCTCACCTCATCGCAACTCAACCCTTTTACATCCTCTCGCGGGTCTCCTGTGTGTGCTGTATGCGATTGTGTATATGTGTATGTGTGCTGCTTGTTGCCGGCATTTCGAACTCGCTTGTGCGCATGTACCACACCAACCCCTCACGGAACCGTACACAAACATGATGCTTCATATCCTGTTGCTTCTCCCGCCTGCCGTGGGTATCCTTGCTGGGCGATGCCGCCACGGTTGACGACGGTTGCGTGCCGTGTGTGCAC
>KZ068063.1:80306-90745 GCA_002091845.1 Anopheles cracens
AGCTATACAATTAGTGCACTAGGGAAGTAAATGCTTAGTGGAACAAAGAAATATAATTGCTTATTTAAAATTGACTCGACCATGTGTTGAATTGTTTGGATAATTTATTTTAGCTTTGCTTCTGCTACCAATCATTGACATTGATTTTCAGAAATAACTCTCAGTGGCACCAAAATTCTTCGCTTGCACACCGTACCATATCATACCATACCGACACTGAATTTTCATGAACTGTGATTGGCTTCTAGCCATACTGAGAGGGATAGATGGCGTTGATTCCTCCGCCAAAACGGCCACGATGAAGGATTGGCTGAAGAAAACGATTGAGCGGGTTCGTGCTGGTTAGAATCTTGAAGCGGTTATAGTGTCTGACAAAAAGTACATATTCAGATTCTGGAGTATAGTCGGTACTATTCAGACCCTCCTGCTCTTCAGTTGATTAACAACGTACGCTGCTCCTTAAACCATTTAATGTTGGTGTTCTAAGTGTTGATGGATATTACGATTGCCAGCTTTATAGCCACTGTATTTACATTGACACTGTATTTCTTTAGCTGCAATGAAGAGAAACGTGGACACTAGAACCTGAAGGACCTCCACTCAATGATTTAGTTGCTTAAGATACTCTTTCGCTAGAACGCATGAGACTAACACTCGACTTTCGCAAACCATCGTGACGGATAACTTTATTTTTATGTACTCAACCGCCGAAACGGCCGCTTTGAATCACGTTCCATTTCCAGCGTTCCAACGGTGTTCCACTGTCAACACAGTTTGACAGCTTCGCCGTGCCGTCGGAGCAGTACTGCCAACATTGCCGCATGACAGCTTCGGTCGAAACGTCAAAAGCCTTCCTTTTTGATTGTTCTTCCAGATTGAACGATCTGCCGCGTGTTGTGCTCCGATAAAATGTAAGGAATTTACCCACTAAATCTGGTTCCCCCGTTGGTTTTCCATCGTGCCGAATGTCGCGCTAAGTAGCTGGAATGCGAAACCGTCCCTGGCGGTTGCGTGTGGTGTCCGTGCGGGTCGTATTTTCGATATGAAAAAGCGATGTTTACTCCTCCACCGGGTTGCCCAAATGGAAGGGGGGGTTGTTGCATGGTGCGCTCGTCGTTTGGTGTCTGCAGCTCGAAACTATTGGGCAAGTGTGTCGGATTCACTGGCGCTGTCCAGCTTCGATTCGCAGCCCATGCAACACTACACGACAGCAATGTGGAATACCAACGACGGGAACAATCATCCGGGATGTGATCGGGATTGTGTACGAAACGAATTCTAACCTCAATTTCCCGTCTGTGTTGATGTTCCTTCCCGACAGAAGCAAAAATGGCCGTGCGACCAGCGTATAAGCCGAAGATCGTCAAGAAGCGGACGAAGAAGTTCATCCGCCACCAATCGGATCGCTATGTGAAGCTCGCCGTAAGTATATGAACCGTCAGGCGTTTGCAGGACACATCGCTTGTTGTCGTATTCGAATTAACGGCATATCCTTCTCCTTCTCGTCTCCCTCAACAGCCCAACTGGCGCAAGCCGAAAGGTATTGACAACCGGGTGCGTCGTCGCTTCAAGGGACAGTACCTGATGCCGAACATCGGTTACGGCTCGAACAAGCGCACACGTCATATGCTGCCGAACGGATTCAAGAAGTTCCTGGTCCACAACGTCCGCGAGCTGGAGGTGCTGATGATGCAGAACCGCGTCTACTGCGCCGAGATCGCGCACGCCGTGTCGTCCAAGAAGCGCAAGGCGATCGTCGAGCGCGCCAAGCAGCTGGCCATTGCCGTCACGAACCCGAACGGCAGACTGCGCGCCCAGGAGATGGAATAAGCACGGTGTATCTGCTGTACGCCTCGGTTTTGTCTCTGTCGGTCGCGGAGAGGGAGCTCCGCATGTGTTTGTCAGTTGGGGCGGATCTATTATCCTCCTTTTCGTCGGAAGATGGGATCTGTTTTGAGGGGTAATAATAAGAGATATTACACTTAAAGCGGCTAAATTCTAGGTTTTCTATTTGAGTCGAGAAAGTAGGTGAAAGAAATTGAACGATATACCAGAACCGGGGTGGTCTGCTTTGTTTTCGAGTGACTGTTTCGTAGAGGCAAGTACAAATGACAAAACATGCGACAAAGTTGAACAAAGAATGTTAGATATTATGAGTCAGCTGGTGGTGATAGCTTCTAATGCACAACATAGTCCACATCATAAAAAGCAGATGATGGTGTTTGCGGAGAGAATGGAAACGCTTGATGAAGCAGCACGCCACAGACTATTACGAAAGATGAACGCCGCTCTGGAGGAGGAGGAACGCAAGCTGTACAAACTATAATAAATATCCTTCTTACAGCCTTACAATAAAAGCTGTAATACTCTGTATTTAAATTATATTTATTTAATAGATTAATAATTATAAGTTATTTAAGCTATTAATCAGTCGTTATTCAAACTCATCTTTTTCTTGACATATTTTTATCTATATAATATTTTTTAATAAATCTTAACACTACAAAAATGTACACGTTGAGTGCATAGTGTTCGTTCAACAATACTGGCAACAGGGTCCTTCTTGACAGTGAATCTATATTTGAAAAAACTCGCAACACTGCCGGTGTGGCGGCGTTTTTTTCTGAAGCCGTTACATGCATGTTCGTATAACGTCCTGAAAACGATGCGAGAACACCTAGCGAGACGTCCAACGACGGGGTTTCTCGTTCGCTTCTCACTACGTACGTGTAAACGCGCTTCTCGCTACGGAGCGAGGGATCTTATCCTCTGCCGCTATCACACTCTCCCCATTCATCGCCCGATAGCACGGTGGTGCCCCGTTCGGGCAGAACTGCATATCCGCCGGGATAGAGTGGTGCGAGATGAAGCAGGACAGCGGTCCGATCTCGGCAAACATGCCCACCTTGTTTACCTGCTTGACGGTCGCGTCCAGCACCTCACCCTTGAACGGCCGGAACACGATCGCCTTGTACTTGACCGGGTACACGACGAACCCCTGGCCCGGCTGTATCGTGCCGGACCCGATGTCGTCGATCGTCGTTACCGCAATCACGAACCCGTACTTGCCGGTACAGGTGCCCTCTACCTCCGTGTACAGCTTCTGTTTGACCGTTTCGATTAGCTGCGGCCCAAAGTACCGTGGATGCAGCAGGATCTCATGCTCCAGGGATATCTGTGGAACGGATGGACCAAGTTTCGATTAGCTGCGGCCCAAAGTACCGTGGATGCAGCAGGATCTCATGCTCCAGGGATATCTGTGGAACGGATGGACCAGGGCGGATGGAAATCTTTAGCTGAACGCGCAACGCTGTTACTTCCGTATGTATACTTACATGATAGAACATGTTTTCCTGGTTTTTGGGCAAAACAATACGGTAGAAACAGGGGAAACTATTCTATAATGTTTGTTTGTTTTGAAACAAAACCGCTTCGGCTTGCTTGAAGCAGGCTTTACACGTCTGTATAACGACCTGAGAACTAGGTGGGACAGCTGTCAAAGTTCTCACTTGGCCGGTCTCGCTTCGATCGTGCATTGCAGGAAGCCTCGTGGCGAGAACGCTATCACACCATACTGAAACATATTAAACTATATTTTAATTTATTTTAAATAGTAGAATTTTTGAATTTGGTGAGATATCGCGCTTCTGTTCTCGCTCCGTAGCGAGAAGCGCGTTTACACGTACGTAGTGAGAAGCGAACGAGAAACCCCGTCGTTGGACGTCTCGCTAGGTGTTCTCGCATCGTTTTCAGGACGTTATACGAACATGCATGTAACGGCTTCAGAAAAAAACGCCGCCACACCGGCAGTGTTGCGAGTTTTTTCAAATATAGATTCACTGTCAAGAAGGACCCTGTTGCCAGTATTGTTGAACGAACACTATGCACTCAACGTGTACATTTTTGTAGTGTTAAGATTTATTAAAAAATATTATATAGATAAAAATATGTCAAGAAAAAGATGAGTTTGAATAACGACTGATTAATAGCTTAAATAACTTATAATTATTAATCTATTAAATAAATATAATTTAAATACAGAGTATTACAGCTTTTATTGTAAGGCTGTAAGAAGGATATTTATTATAGTTTGTACAGCTTGCGTTCCTCCTCCTCCAGAGCGGCGTTCATCTTTCGTAATAGTCTGTGGCGTGCTGCTTCATCAAGCGTTTCCATTCTCTCCGCAAACACCATCATCTGCTTTTTATGATGTGGACTATGTTGTGCATTAGAAGCTATCTTTGTTTTGGTTGGCTTGTAGGGGAGACACACTGGCAACGTTATTTTTCAAATCGAAATGTTTAGCAAATATACAGGAAATGAAAAAAAAGGTTTTTAAAGCTTTTACTTCTATACACTTAAGAGAACCGAAAACATGAACCCAGTGGGGATTAACATATATCCGCGTACGTAAAGAATCGTATCACTTTCTTCGGATAATTACGCAGGAGAACAACAGAAAAAGCACGAACTAGAATATTGGGAACATATTTTATTAATTTTGCTAGTGTATATATGCAGAGGCAATATTGTTTTTTATCGTGTGTACAATCTCTCATGTATATTTGATTCATTAGCTTTCCCTTCGCTGATTTTTTTGGTTAGAAGGCAGAGAAGCGCATAAATTTGAACTCTGTAGTTTGTTAATATTTTTTTTATCTTCTCCATAAACGTTATTATCCTCATCATATACAATCAAACACACGAACACACCAAAACACATATAGCATCGTCTATCTAAGAGAAGATCCAATCATACTTTTTTGTTTCGATTCGTCTTTATCTCGGGGAGCGCAAAACATAAGTCAACGAAATGAATCCTCTGTTCGGTAACAAGCGGCCTTTCAAGTATATCGCGGTTGAGGCGCAAAGTTGCGTTCCTCCTCCTCCAGAGCGGCGTTCATTTCGTTACAAAGCAACACATGTACACCATCGAGGTAAATGACATGATGAGGCGATGGAACGTTAGTTAAAATTTGTTTTGCAAGTATAAAATAGAAAATCTCTCAAAGAAGGCGACCAACTGAGTGGTCGGCCTTTCCACGGCAGTACGAACTAAATACTAATACTGTTATTGCACACGACAGAAATAGGAACTGGGGCGGGAACAGCAAGGGAATGTGGTTTGACCTAAAAAAAAACACAAAGAAAAACGGAATCGTCTTGTTGTAACAACGTTAAAATAAAAAAAAAATCTGAGGAGCAATCGTAAAAATCTTAAACTAGTAAAACAGACTTGAGAGAATGTGACCAACGTAGCTGCGGAAGTTGGCTGCTAGTACTAGTTAAAACACGTGACTACTTAGAAACGAAAAACAAAATTAAAACAACGTTAAATCTCGTGCGAGAACGAATAAAGCTCACATCCCACGGCAGATTAGAGATCCCACGAGAAGAGATGATGCTTGACGAGCATATCTCGGACGCCATCCTTCAGCGGTTGGCTCTGGACGGCCTCGCGCTTAGCCGGCAGCTCCCAGTTGGGGTTCAGATTAAAAGCGAACTGGGCGAGCAGCCGCAGCTCGCACTTGATCTGCACCCAGCCGGGCGAGTAGACGAAGCTCCACGGTTGGTACCACTTCTGCACGATCTCGGTGCAGCTGCAGAGTGCCTCCAGCCACAGATGCAGCACCTGCTCGTTCAGCCCGAGACAGATGAGCGAGCGCAGCTTCACGTCCATCTGGGCGTGGGCTGCATCATGGCTTTGGTTAACGGACTGCACGCAACGGTACAGCAGCTCCTCCGGTGTCAGCACCTTACCGTCCTCGTCCAACCGGTACGTCTTGCACAGCACCAGCCGCGAGTACACCGACTCGAAATCCTTCTCCACCTCGCGCGTGGCCGCCTCCTCGATGAACAGCCACGGATGGCAGGGTCCACCGAGGAAGGACGGCCGTTTCATGCCGTGCTCCAAAACTAGTAAAACAGACTTGAGAGAATGTGACCAACGTAGCTGCGGAAGTTGGCTGCTAGTACTAGTTAAAACACGTGACTACTTAGAAACGAAAAACAAAATTAAAACAACGTTAAATCTCGTGCGAGAACGAATAAAGCTCACATCCCACGGCAGATTAGAGATCCCACGAGAAGAGATGATGCTTGACGAGCATATCTCGGACGCCATCCTTCAGCGGTTGGCTCTGGACGGCCTCGCGCTTAGCCGGCAGCTCCCAGTTGGGGTTCAGATTAAAAGCGAACTGGGCGAGCAGCCGCAGCTCGCACTTGATCTGCACCCAGCCGGGCGAGTAGACGAAGCTCCACGGTTGGTACCACTTCTGCACGATCTCGGTGCAGCTGCAGAGTGCCTCCAGCCACAGATGCAGCACCTGCTCGTTCAGCCCGAGACAGATGAGCGAGCGCAGCTTCACGTCCATCTGGGCGTGGGCTGCATCATGGCTTTGGTTAACGGACTGCACGCAACGGTACAGCAGCTCCTCCGGTGTCAGCACCTTACCGTCCTCGTCCAACCGGTACGTCTTGCACAGCACCAGCCGCGAGTACACCGACTCGAAATCCTTCTCCACCTCGCGCGTGGCCGCCTCCTCGATGAACAGCCACGGATGGCAGGGTCCACCGAGGAAGGACGGCCGTTTCATGCCGTGCTCCAACACCTGCTTGATCGTCGGTGCCAGCGTACCCCGCACGAGATCCGTAACCGTCTCCGAGATCGCGTCGTCCCCGGCGCAGCTGTACTGCTTGCTCCGCTCGTCCAGCAGCTCGACGAACTTGGCCGGAAACCAACCGCGCAGCCCGTTCAGCTCGCCCACCCAGCAGTGTTCATCCTTCTGGCTCACGATCGTGATGATATCGTTCTTCCGGAAGCCCAGCTCGTCGTCGTCGTGCCGCTCGAAGTCGTGCAGGGCCTTCGCCCGCCGGCTGCGCGTCCGCGAGACGTTGATGTAGTTCTCGTGGTCCCGTGCGTGACTATCCATGCCGTAGTCCGCCACGAGCTTAATGTGCGCCGCCAGCTTCGGCTCGATGGCGAGAAAGTGGCGCGCCACCTTGAGGATCGCTTCACGCAGATCCACCAGCTGTTCGGTCGTGCGGATGTTCTTACACTTCAGCTCGTCGTCTCCGTCCGCGCCACCCCCGAACAGTATCGTCTGCAGCATGGATTTGGACTTTTTCATCTGGCGACGGGCAAGCTGCTGTTTGGGCAGGTTCGAGGCCGCTTCCGGGTTGCCCACCAGTCCGCCCTGATCGGCCATCAGATACGCGAGATGGCGGCGTCGATGCGTCTCGATGACCATCGGTGACAGCGAGCCGCCGACTTCGAGCGACACGGCAAACAGATGCTCCACGTCGTCGATATCGCCGGGAAGATCCGAGAGCGAGTTGAAGATTTGGGCCGAGTTTTCGAGGTTTTTCACGTTCGGCTCCTTGATCTTTAGCAGGGCAAGCGTCAGCTGGAATAGCACGATCGAACCGTCATAGAAGAACCAGTCCCAGATGCGCAGCAGTATCTTCATGTGGACGACGCTCGCGAACAGCGTCAGAAACCAGTGGAGCGTGATGAGCGACAGCTCGATGTCGTGACTTTTGAGCGTTTCGTCCACCGCTGTGAGGTAATTGCCGATCAGCGTCTGCATGACGCGCTGATCGGCCTGGATGCCGAGCAGCGTGGACGAGTAGTAGGATGCCGGCAGCAGATCCTCCACGATTGTGGCCATCATCCAGAAGGCGTCCTCTTCCTCGAGCAGCAGCAGTAGTGAGGCCGCAATCACGCCCGTCCCCTGGCAGTAGCCAATGTCCGGATAGAGCCAGGCGATGCCGCGCAAAATGCGCCGCAACCGTGGCACTCCGGTCCCGGTGAGCGAGCTGAAGCAAGCGTTCGTGGGCATAATGCGCAGCAGATCCTTCTCGATCTGCTTCGACGTCATGAGCTGATCGTTTGACGAGGCCTTCACGATCTCCGGGTAGCTCGTCTCAGATTTGAGCTTCTTCTGCAGGGCGCCGGACAGGCGCATCCACATCTGAGGCCGCAGCGAGTGCGGAATGCCGGCGCGTACCATCGTGCGGAGCTTCTCCGTGCGCGGCAACACCACGTCGACGCTTTCCCACGTCAGCTCGGTCGCTTCTTTGTTGTGCGAAAACTCCAGATGCGCGATCCATTGCAGCCGCTGGGCCGGATCCTCGATGAACGGGATGCTGAGCAGCTTGTTCGAGCTCTGCTCTGGCCCATCCTCTTCCTCGACGCGGAACCCGAACTCGTCGAAGCGATAGTCGGGCTGGTGGTTGGGTGGCTCGTCCGGATCCGGCTGGCCAAGCTTCGTTAGAATGTCCTGGGGCCACATGGAGGGCGTGAGGGCGGAAAAGGGACCGCCCGCCGTTGGCCGGACGCCTTCCGCGATGTGTAGACCACCGAGCGCCAGCTCGACCAGATCGGTATCATCTTCCGAGTTGGCCAACTCCAGCTTTCGCTAAACACACAAACACACAGGGAAAGGCAATAGAAACGATCAGATAAGTCAGAGAGAGGAAAAATGGGCTGCTGCGATTCGTACCATATGTTCGTCCCTGCCAACGTAGCCTTCATGGTCGCGTGAACCAAAGAATGACATTCTTTTCACTGCCGAACTACGGATGGTTTTTATCGCGGACACTGGGGCACGATGGGCCACGCACACGCACGACACTGGTGCCCTTGGCTAACGGGGAGAAGGGAAATACTTTTCCCAGGCACCCGAGTAGGTCAGAGAAAATCGCGACCTAAACACAAAACACTACGACGACGACGACGACCACAATTCAAAACAAAGTTCTTCGTCTCATCACAGACGCAGGGGTGCGCAAGTCAAATAGGGTTTCTGTAAAAAAAACTAAGGTTTGTTGGTTATTTTTTTAGCAATAATTCGTTACAAAACGTTTAAAGTATGTAGTTTACACAGGGCTAAATTTTGAATATTTTGTATTTCAAATATTCTCTGTGTCTACTAAGACAAATTCATGCTTGAGAGGGTTTGCCACTCCTGAACATAGGATTTCAAGCTTGACATAAAGCTGAGTCAAACATTTTGCGTAATGTTTTCCTTTAACCGTATTGCAGACATTCAGCTACCGCTAGTTAGCAAACGCGATATTTATTTCAATTATCTTGAATGTTAGTGAAGCCAGACATGGAACGTGTGTCATGTAATTTTGATTATTTCCAAAGAAACATTTTTGATTGTTATTTAACAGAATAGTTTAGATGACTTTTACATGCGTTTTTCTTCTCATTTGTCTATTGCTGACAACCGCACTACAATAACCAGCTCTTTCTTCTAAAATATCTTTTTACAACTGAATGTGGAATATCAAAATTAAAACTAAAGAAAATCTGTTACGATTTTTTTTTGTTTTCAAATGGAATAAAGTACTAAAACTGGAAAAAACACATAATTCGCAAAAAAATAAAGTTACGACTACAATAGTTGCTCTTAATGTCAGGCAATAAAATGCGTTAGAGAATATGTTGTAATTTTGTTTGTAGGGATAGGATAAGAATAGGGCTAAGGTAGAATAAAATGTTTTTGTTGCCGTATGGTGTAACTTTCGCTTTGCAATTTAAACGGCCCCTTTACTACGCTTTAGTGAAGTAAAATAGATTATTTTCAACTTCTCAACGAAATCATGAATAAAACACAAAATTCGAGTTGAATCAGATAAATCTTTTAGAAAAACCGTCATTTTGAATAGCTAGAACGTTGCGCAAACACCTTTTAAGTATGGCACCCTACAGTTATAAACGAAATTTTTCGAGCTATCAGGCCAAATGAGCTGTCAAAAGCCTAGTTCAACTCGTTCAAAATTGGGTAAATTTAACTAAAAAAATAGATTTAGCGGAAATAATTATTCAATTCTGATAAAACCTTTTGAAATCCTACACATATTGTTATAAATTCAGCACCGGAGCAGGCCAGTGATGCGCTCCCTCCCGACGGGAGCCAGAGAGAGATGATGATCCGCAACGCGATGGCGAAAGCGAGATGGAGTACGATCGGCCAAAACGCGACGAACACACTTGCCCAAAGCGCACTTCGGCTCCCGCACACATCTACGCAGTCTGGTGGCTCTGTACACTCACACACTAGCTGTGTGTTTCTTTCGCGTTCGGTCAAGCTATCGCTCGCGTGTAGCGCGTGTAGAAAATAATAGCGAAATAGCGCGTGTAGAAGAAAGGTGCTGCCCGTGTGCACGTCAGCCACTAATCCGCTGCGGAAGCGTTTTTTCGCTGGCCAAAAAGCAAAGGTTCAACTCGAGCCCCCCACGCCCGGATGTGCGTGAGCGCCAGTGGCCACCAGTGTTCACGACGACGGCGTACCGAAATTTTCAATCCGCGTTTGTGTTAATAAGGTAATGTTTGTGTATTGTTGTGACGACGACGGCGAAGGGTGTGCGCGCCCGCATGCGTGCGTGTGTTAGTGCGAAGAGAAATGGCTTCATCACCATCACGCACC
>KZ068063.1:104074-127758 GCA_002091845.1 Anopheles cracens
AGCATAAATTTGTTTAAAAGATGTATACAGTAATAATAAACTGTTGACCAAGGTTTGATGTTTGGTTTAAAAGATAAACCTAATATTTCTTCATAATATTATGGTGATCGGTTCTTTTGGAAATGGAATGTTCTGTGCTTGTGAGTTAGTTGATAGTTTATTCGAAATTGTAATGAATTTTTTTCTTTGGTCGAGCGAAAATCATCTCTTTTGTTTTTACTGCGACATATTAGAAAGTATTTTTGAAGTATTTTACTTAAATGGTTTCGATTTGTTAGGGTTTTTCGTTAGTGAGATCACACAGTGCTATACGAAAAAGAAGTTTTCTTGAATGCTTGAGGATCGCAAAAGTGCGATAGATGCCAATGATCATTGTGTGTGCTTGGAACCTTATCAGCAGTGGGTAAACCGAGCACGCGATCACGCTGATAATCGCACGACGCGCTGGTGCCTGGCGCGAATGCAGCTATTACATCGAATGAGACTTGTTTGTCGCCCTGCCCGGTCCTGTAGTTGTTTGCTTATTCTGACGTCGTCCGTTGGGCCGACGAAGCAAACGCGCGCTTTTTTCCCCTTCTAGCCGCTGCCTGGCGTCGTGCGTTGTGTGCGTCAGCCAGGCATGTGCGTGTGTTGGGTCAGCGCAAGTGGGAGGGATCCGCGTTGCGTTGCGTCCGGCAAACAAGGATACACTCCGGCCACTCGGTTGACCTTTCGCCCGTCACCTTCATTATTTATTTCGTCCGGCGTATTCGCATCTGGCGCATAATCTAAAATTACGCCGAAAACATAAGTATGCTTCAGGTTCTCGGGCGTACTTGTTTGTGTGCGCGTGCTTTGAACTTCTTGTCCACGGGAGAGGTCAAACGTGCCGCCACTGGTAGACGGCCGACCCCGGGTGTCTGGACGGTGCCGCGTGCGGTGGTGGCTAGACCAATTTTCGATGCGTCTGACGGCCCGGCGTCTACGGTAAGCGCGCGTAACGCACCGCCGAAACTTTCCTGCTCCTACGGTACGGAAACTTTCGGCCCACGGACTCCACCCCCTCCCTCCTGTCTTCTCATCCCCCCCGCCGAGCTCTTTCCGTCGCCACAGTTCTTTGAACTGTAATTAAATCGCGGAAAAAGCGCGGGGCCTACACCAACGCCCACGAACCGGGATCGTCGTGTCGATGGCGTTTGTGTTTTGGTGGTGGTGGTGGTGTTGGTAGAAAATTACCGAATCCGCCTCCTACCCGCATCTCCCCCCCCTCTCGTGAGGAGGATCTTTTTGGTGGTAGTGGTGGTAGCTTCAGCTTCTACCTTCCGCTGTTTGTAGTATGGCCAGGATTCACGTTCAAACTTTTGAGCGTGGGCCGCCGCCGCCGCTGCGTTGATGATGGGTCCTTTACGCGACGCTAAGTTGTGTTGAGATGTTGGCGCTTTCTTTTAGGCCAACGACGGCACAGGCTGTGCTGTGTGTCCTCGTGTCTCGGGCGAGAGGGCACGAAATGTTTCCCAGGAGATCGTTTTTGGCCCACCGCCGGAAAGCCATAAATCGAGTGTGTCCTAATAAAGCGAGCGCGTTTTGATCAGACGGTTTTCTCGGTCGTCTCCCTCTCCTGCCACTGGTAGACGGCCGACCCCGGGTGTCTGGACGGTGCCGCGTGCGGTGGTGGCTAGACCAATTTTCGATGCGTCTGACGGCCCGGCGTCTACGGTAAGCGCGCGTAACGCACCGCCGAAACTTTCCTGCTCCTACGGTACGGAAACTTTCGGCCCACGGACTCCACCCCCTCCCTCCTGTCTTCTCATCCCCCCCCGCCGAGCTCTTTCCGTCGCCACAGTTCTTTGAACTGTAATTAAATCGCGGAAAAAGCGCGGGGCCTACACCAACGCCCACGAACCGGGATCGTCGTGTCGATGGCGTTTGTGTTTTGGTGGTGGTGGTGGTGTTGGTAGAAAATTACCGAATCCGCCTCCTACCCGCATCTCCCCCCCCCTCTCGTGAGGAGGATCTTTTTGGTGGTAGTGGTGGTAGCTTCAGCTTCTACCTTCCGCTGTTTGTAGTATGGCCAGGATTCACGTTCAAACTTTTGAGCGTGGGCCGCCGCCGCCGCTGCGTTGATGATGGGTCCTTTACGCGACGCTAAGTTGTGTTGAGATGTTGGCGCTTTCTTTTAGGCCAACGACGGCACAGGCTGTGCTGTGTGTCCTCGTGTCTCGGGCGAGAGGGCACGAAATGTTTCCCAGGAGATCGTTTTTGGCCCACCGCCGGAAAGCCATAAATCGAGTGTGTCCTAATAAAGCGAGCGCGTTTTGATCAGACGGTTTTCTCGGTCGTCTCCCTCTCCTGCCACTGGTAGACGGCCGACCCCGCTTGTCCACGGGAGAGGTCAAACGTGCCGCCACTGGTAGACGGCCGACCCCGGGTGTCTGGACGGTGCCGCGTGCGGTGGTGGCTAGACCAATTTTCGATGCGTCTGACGGCCCGGCGTCTACGGTAAGCGCGCGTAACGCACCGCCGAAACTTTCCTGCTCCTACGGTACGGAAACTTTCGGCCCACGGACTCCACCCCCTCCCTCCTGTCTTCTCATCCCCCCCGCCGAGCTCTTTCCGTCGCCACAGTTCTTTGAACTGTAATTAAATCGCGGAAAAAGCGCGGGGCCTACACCAACGCCCACGAACCGGGATCGTCGTGTCGATGGCGTTTGTGTTTTGGTGGTGGTGGTGGTGTTGGTAGAAAATTACCGAATCCGCCTCCTACCCGCATCTCCCCCCCCCTCTCGTGAGGAGGATCTTTTTGGTGGTAGTGGTGGTAGCTTCAGCTTCTACCTTCCGCTGTTTGTAGTATGGCCAGGATTCACGTTCAAACTTTTGAGCGTGGGCCGCCGCCGCCGCTGCGTTGATGATGGGTCCTTTACGCGACGCTAAGTTGTGTTGAGATGTTGGCGCTTTCTTTTAGGCCAACGACGGCACAGGCTGTGCTGTGTGTCCTCGTGTCTCGGGCGAGAGGGCACGAAATGTTTCCCAGGAGATCGTTTTTGGCCCACCGCCGGAAAGCCATAAATCGAGTGTGTCCTAATAAAGCGAGCGCGTTTTGATCAGACGGTTTTCTCGGTCGTCTCCCTCTCCTGCCACTGGTAGACGGCCGACCCCGGGTGTCTGGACGGTGCCGCGTGCGGTGGTGGCTAGACCAATTTTCGATGCGTCTGACGGCCCGGCGTCTACGGTAAGCGCGCGTAACGCACCGCCGAAACTTTCCTGCTCCTACGGTACGGAAACTTTCGGCCCACGGACTCCACCCCCTCCCTCCTGTCTTCTCATCCCCCCCGCCGAGCTCTTTCCGTCGCCACAGTTCTTTGAACTGTAATTAAATCGCGGAAAAAGCGCGGGGCCTACACCAACGCCCACGAACCGGGATCGTCGTGTCGATGGCGTTTGTGTTTTGGTGGTGGTGGTGGTGTTGGTAGAAAATTACCGAATCCGCCTCCTACCCGCATCTCCCCCCCCCTCTCGTGAGGAGGATCTTTTTGGTGGTAGTGGTGGTAGCTTCAGCTTCTACCTTCCGCTGTTTGTAGTATGGCCAGGATTCACGTTCAAACTTTTGAGCGTGGGCCGCCGCCGCCGCTGCGTTGATGTGATGGGTCTTACGCGACGCTAAGTTGTGTTGAGATGTTGGCGCTTTCTTTTAGGCCAACGACGGCACAGGCTGTGCTGTGTGTCCTCGTGTCTCGGGCGAGAGGGCACGAAATGTTTCCCAGGAGATCGTTTTTGGCCCACCGCCGGAAAGCCATAAATCGAGTGTGTCCTAATAAAGCGAGCGCGTTTTGATCAGACGGTTTTCTCGGTCGTCTCCCTCTCCTGCCACTGGTAGACGGCCGACCCCGGGTGTCTGGACGGTGCCGCGTGCGGTGGTGGCTAGACCAATTTTCGATGCGTCTGACGGCCCGGCGTCTACGGTAAGCGCGCGTAACGCACCGCCGAAACTTTCCTGCTCCTACGGTACGGAAACTTTCGGCCCACGGACTCCACCCCCTCCCTCCTGTCTTCTCATCCCCCCCGCCGAGCTCTTTCCGTCGCCACAGTTCTTTGAACTGTAATTAAATCGCGGAAAAAGCGCGGGGCCTACACCAACGCCCACGAACCGGGATCGTCGTGTCGATGGCGTTTGTGTTTTGGTGGTGGTGGTGGTGTTGGTAGAAAATTACCGAATCCGCCTCCTACCCGCATCTCCCCCCCCCTCTCGTGAGGAGGATCTTTTTGGTGGTAGTGGTGGTAGCTTCAGCTTCTACCTTCCGCTGTTTGTAGTATGGCCAGGATTCACGTTCAAACTTTTGAGCGTGGGCCGCCGCCGCCGCTGCGTTGATGATGGGTCCTTTACGCGACGCTAAGTTGTGTTGAGATGTTGGCGCTTTCTTTTAGGCCAACGACGGCACAGGCTGTGCTGTGTGTCCTCGTGTCTCGGGCGAGAGGGCACGAAATGTTTCCCAGGAGATCGTTTTTGGCCCACCGCCGGAAAGCCATAAATCGAGTGTGTCCTAATAAAGCGAGCGCGTTTTGATCAGACGGTTTTCTCGGTCGTCTCCCTCTCCTGCCACTGGTAGACGGCCGACCCCGGGTGTCTGGACGGTGCCGCGTGCGGTGGTGGCTAGACCAATTTTCGATGCGTCTGACGGCCCGGCGTCTACGGTAAGCGCGCGTAACGCACCGCCGAAACTTTCCTGCTCCTACGGTACGGAAACTTTCGGCCCACGGACTCCACCCCCTCCCTCCTGTCTTCTCATCCCCCCCCGCCGAGCTCTTTCCGTCGCCACAGTTCTTTGAACTGTAATTAAATCGCGGAAAAAGCGCGGGGCCTACACCAACGCCCACGAACCGGGATCGTCGTGTCGATGGCGTTTGTGTTTTGGTGGTGGTGGTGGTGTTGGTAGAAAATTACCGAATCCGCCTCCTAC
Source organism: Anopheles cracens (assembly GCA_002091845.1). NCBI lineage: Eukaryota > Metazoa > Arthropoda > Insecta > Diptera > Culicidae > Anopheles > Anopheles cracens. The sequence goes on from KZ068063.1 coordinate 109,009, forward strand.
CCGCATCTCCCCCCCCTCTCGTGAGGAGGATCTTTTTGGTGGTAGTGGTGGTAGCTTCAGCTTCTACCTTCCGCTGTTTGTAGTATGGCCAGGATTCACGTTCAAACTTTTGAGCGTGGGCCGCCGCCGCCGCTGCGTTGATGATGGGTCCTTTACGCGACGCTAAGTTGTGTTGAGATGTTGGCGCTTTCTTTTAGGCCAACGACGGCACAGGCTGTGCTGTGTGTCCTCGTGTCTCGGGCGAGAGGGCACGAAATGTTTCCCAGGAGATCGTTTTTGGCCCACCGCCGGAAAGCCATAAATCGAGTGTGTCCTAATAAAGCGAGCGCGTTTTGATCAGACGGTTTTCTCGGTCGTCTCCCTCTCCTGCCACTGGTAGACGGCCGACCCCGGGTGTCTGGACGGTGCCGCGTGCGGTGGTGGCTAGACCAATTTTCGATGCGTCTGACGGCCCGGCGTCTACGGTAAGCGCGCGTAACGCACCGCCGAAACTTTCCTGCTCCTACGGTACGGAAACTTTCGGCCCACGGACTCCACCCCCTCCCTCCTGTCTTCTCATCCCCCCCGCCGAGCTCTTTCCGTCGCCACAGTTCTTTGAACTGTAATTAAATCGCGGAAAAAGCGCGGGGCCTACACCAACGCCCACGAACCGGGATCGTCGTGTCGATGGCGTTTGTGTTTTGGTGGTGGTGGTGGTGTTGGTAGAAAATTACCGAATCCGCCTCCTACCCGCATCTCCCCCCCCTCTCGTGAGGAGGATCTTTTTGGTGGTAGTGGTGGTAGCTTCAGCTTCTACCTTCCGCTGTTTGTAGTATGGCCAGGATTCACGTTCAAACTTTTGAGCGTGGGCCGCCGCCGCCGCTGCGTTGATGATGGGTCCTTTACGCGACGCTAAGTTGTGTTGAGATGTTGGCGCTTTCTTTTAGGCCAACGACGGCACAGGCTGTGCTGTGTGTCCTCGTGTCTCGGGCGAGAGGGCACGAAATGTTTCCCAGGAGATCGTTTTTGGCCCACCGCCGGAAAGCCATAAATCGAGTGTGTCCTAATAAAGCGAGCGCGTTTTGATCAGACGGTTTTCTCGGTCGTCTCCCTCTCCTGCCACTGGTAGACGGCCGACCCCGGGTGTCTGGACGGTGCCGCGTGCGGTGGTGGCTAGACCAATTTTCGATGCGTCTGACGGCCCGGCGTCTACGGTAAGCGCGCGTAACGCACCGCCGAAACTTTCCTGCTCCTACGGTACGGAAACTTTCGGCCCACGGACTCCACCCCCTCCCTCCTGTCTTCTCATCCCCCCCGCCGAGCTCTTTCCGTCGCCACAGTTCTTTGAACTGTAATTAAATCGCGGAAAAAGCGCGGGGCCTACACCAACGCCCACGAACCGGGATCGTCGTGTCGATGGCGTTTGTGTTTTGGTGGTGGTGGTGGTGTTGGTAGAAAATTACCGAATCCGCCTCCTACCCGCATCTCCCCCCCCCTCTCGTGAGGAGGATCTTTTTGGTGGTAGTGGTGGTAGCTTCAGCTTCTACCTTCCGCTGTTTGTAGTATGGCCAGGATTCACGTTCAAACTTTTGAGCGTGGGCCGCCGCCGCCGCTGCGTTGATGATGGGTCCTTTACGCGACGCTAAGTTGTGTTGAGATGTTGGCGCTTTCTTTTAGGCCAACGACGGCACAGGCTGTGCTGTGTGTCCTCGTGTCTCGGGCGAGAGGGCACGAAATGTTTCCCAGGAGATCGTTTTTGGCCCACCGCCGGAAAGCCATAAATCGAGTGTGTCCTAATAAAGCGAGCGCGTTTTGATCAGACGGTTTTCTCGGTCGTCTCCCTCTCCTGCCACTGGTAGACGGCCGACCCCGGGTGTCTGGACGGTGCCGCGTGCGGTGGTGGCTAGACCAATTTTCGATGCGTCTGACGGCCCGGCGTCTACGGTAAGCGCGCGTAACGCACCGCCGAAACTTTCCTGCTCCTACGGTACGGAAACTTTCGGCCCACGGACTCCACCCCCTCCCTCCTGTCTTCTCATCCCCCCCGCCGAGCTCTTTCCGTCGCCACAGTTCTTTGAACTGTAATTAAATCGCGGAAAAAGCGCGGGGCCTACACCAACGCCCACGAACCGGGATCGTCGTGTCGATGGCGTTTGTGTTTTGGTGGTGGTGGTGGTGTTGGTAGAAAATTACCGAATCCGCCTCCTACCCGCATCTCCCCCCCCCTCTCGTGAGGAGGATCTTTTTGGTGGTAGTGGTGGTAGCTTCAGCTTCTACCTTCCGCTGTTTGTAGTATGGCCAGGATTCACGTTCAAACTTTTGAGCGTGGGCCGCCGCCGCCGCTGCGTTGATGATGGGTCCTTTACGCGACGCTAAGTTGTGTTGAGATGTTGGCGCTTTCTTTTAGGCCAACGACGGCACAGGCTGTGCTGTGTGTCCTCGTGTCTCGGGCGAGAGGGCACGAAATGTTTCCCAGGAGATCGTTTTTGGCCCACCGCCGGAAAGCCATAAATCGAGTGTGTCCTAATAAAGCGAGCGCGTTTTGATCAGACGGTTTTCTCGGTCGTCTCCCTCTCCTGCCACTGGTAGACGGCCGACCCCGGGTGTCTGGACGGTGCCGCGTGCGGTGGTGGCTAGACCAATTTTCGATGCGTCTGACGGCCCGGCGTCTACGGTAAGCGCGCGTAACGCACCGCCGAAACTTTCCTGCTCCTACGGTACGGAAACTTTCGGCCCACGGACTCCACCCCCTCCCTCCTGTCTTCTCATCCCCCCCGCCGAGCTCTTTCCGTCGCCACAGTTCTTTGAACTGTAATTAAATCGCGGAAAAAGCGCGGGGCCTACACCAACGCCCACGAACCGGGATCGTCGTGTCGATGGCGTTTGTGTTTTGGTGGTGGTGGTGGTGTTGGTAGAAAATTACCGAATCCGCCTCCTACCCGCATCTCCCCCCCCCTCTCGTGAGGAGGATCTTTTTGGTGGTAGTGGTGGTAGCTTCAGCTTCTACCTTCCGCTGTTTGTAGTATGGCCAGGATTCACGTTCAAACTTTTGAGCGTGGGCCGCCGCCGCCGCTGCGTTGATGATGGGTCCTTTACGCGACGCTAAGTTGTGTTGAGATGTTGGCGCTTTCTTTTAGGCCAACGACGGCACAGGCTGTGCTGTGTGTCCTCGTGTCTCGGGCGAGAGGGCACGAAATGTTTCCCAGGAGATCGTTTTTGGCCCACCGCCGGAAAGCCATAAATCGAGTGTGTCCTAATAAAGCGAGCGCGTTTTGATCAGACGGTTTTCTCGGTCGTCTCCCTCTCCTGCCACTGGTAGACGGCCGACCCCGGGTGTCTGGACGGTGCCGCGTGCGGTGGTGGCTAGACCAATTTTCGATGCGTCTGACGGCCCGGCGTCTACGGTAAGCGCGCGTAACGCACCGCCGAAACTTTCCTGCTCCTACGGTACGGAAACTTTCGGCCCACGGACTCCACCCCCTCCCTCCTGTCTTCTCATCCCCCCCGCCGAGCTCTTTCCGTCGCCACAGTTCTTTGAACTGTAATTAAATCGCGGAAAAAGCGCGGGGCCTACACCAACGCCCACGAACCGGGATCGTCGTGTCGATGGCGTTTGTGTTTTGGTGGTGGTGGTGGTGTTGGTAGAAAATTACCGAATCCGCCTCCTACCCGCATCTCCCCCCCCCTCTCGTGAGGAGGATCTTTTTGGTGGTAGTGGTGGTAGCTTCAGCTTCTACCTTCCGCTGTTTGTAGTATGGCCAGGATTCACGTTCAAACTTTTGAGCGTGGGCCGCCGCCGCCGCTGCGTTGATGATGGGTCCTTTACGCGACGCTAAGTTGTGTTGAGATGTTGGCGCTTTCTTTTAGGCCAACGACGGCACAGGCTGTGCTGTGTGTCCTCGTGTCTCGGGCGAGAGGGCACGAAATGTTTCCCAGGAGATCGTTTTTGGCCCACCGCCGGAAAGCCATAAATCGAGTGTGTCCTAATAAAGCGAGCGCGTTTTGATCAGACGGTTTTCTCGGTCGTCTCCCTCTCCTGCCACTGGTAGACGGCCGACCCCGGGTGTCTGGACGGTGCCGCGTGCGGTGGTGGCTAGACCAATTTTCGATGCGTCTGACGGCCCGGCGTCTACGGTAAGCGCGCGTAACGCACCGCCGAAACTTTCCTGCTCCTACGGTACGGAAACTTTCGGCCCACGGACTCCACCCCCTCCCTCCTGTCTTCTCATCCCCCCCGCCGAGCTCTTTCCGTCGCCACAGTTCTTTGAACTGTAATTAAATCGCGGAAAAAGCGCGGGGCCTACACCAACGCCCACGAACCGGGATCGTCGTGTCGATGGCGTTTGTGTTTTGGTGGTGGTGGTGGTGTTGGTAGAAAATTACCGAATCCGCCTCCTACCCGCATCTCCCCCCCCCTCTCGTGAGGAGGATCTTTTTGGTGGTAGTGGTGGTAGCTTCAGCTTCTACCTTCCGCTGTTTGTAGTATGGCCAGGATTCACGTTCAAACTTTTGAGCGTGGGCCGCCGCCGCCGCTGCGTTGATGATGGGTCCTTTACGCGACGCTAAGTTGTGTTGAGATGTTGGCGCTTTCTTTTAGGCCAACGACGGCACAGGCTGTGCTGTGTGTCCTCGTGTCTCGGGCGAGAGGGCACGAAATGTTTCCCAGGAGATCGTTTTTGGCCCACCGCCGGAAAGCCATAAATCGAGTGTGTCCTAATAAAGCGAGCGCGTTTTGATCAGACGGTTTTCTCGGTCGTCTCCCTCTCCTGCCACTGGTAGACGGCCGACCCCGGGTGTCTGGACGGTGCCGCGTGCGGTGGTGGCTAGACCAATTTTCGATGCGTCTGACGGCCCGGCGTCTACGGTAAGCGCGCGTAACGCACCGCCGAAACTTTCCTGCTCCTACGGTACGGAAACTTTCGGCCCACGGACTCCACCCCCTCCCTCCTGTCTTCTCATCCCCCCCGCCGAGCTCTTTCCGTCGCCACAGTTCTTTGAACTGTAATTAAATCGCGGAAAAAGCGCGGGGCCTACACCAACGCCCACGAACCGGGATCGTCGTGTCGATGGCGTTTGTGTTTTGGTGGTGGTGGTGGTGTTGGTAGAAAATTACCGAATCCGCCTCCTACCCGCATCTCCCCCCCCCTCTCGTGAGGAGGATCTTTTTGGTGGTAGTGGTGGTAGCTTCAGCTTCTACCTTCCGCTGTTTGTAGTATGGCCAGGATTCACGTTCAAACTTTTGAGCGTGGGCCGCCGCCGCCGCTGCGTTGATGATGGGTCCTTTACGCGACGCTAAGTTGTGTTGAGATGTTGGCGCTTTCTTTTAGGCCAACGACGGCACAGGCTGTGCTGTGTGTCCTCGTGTCTCGGGCGAGAGGGCACGAAATGTTTCCCAGGAGATCGTTTTTGGCCCACCGCCGGAAAGCCATAAATCGAGTGTGTCCTAATAAAGCGAGCGCGTTTTGATCAGACGGTTTTCTCGGTCGTCTCCCTCTCCTGCCACTGGTAGACGGCCGACCCCGGGTGTCTGGACGGTGCCGCGTGCGGTGGTGGCTAGACCAATTTTCGATGCGTCTGACGGCCCGGCGTCTACGGTAAGCGCGCGTAACGCACCGCCGAAACTTTCCTGCTCCTACGGTACGGAAACTTTCGGCCCACGGACTCCACCCCCTCCCTCCTGTCTTCTCATCCCCCCCGCCGAGCTCTTTCCGTCGCCACAGTTCTTTGAACTGTAATTAAATCGCGGAAAAAGCGCGGGGCCTACACCAACGCCCACGAACCGGGATCGTCGTGTCGATGGCGTTTGTGTTTTGGTGGTGGTGGTGGTGTTGGTAGAAAATTACCGAATCCGCCTCCTACCCGCATCTCCCCCCCCCTCTCGTGAGGAGGATCTTTTTGGTGGTAGTGGTGGTAGCTTCAGCTTCTACCTTCCGCTGTTTGTAGTATGGCCAGGATTCACGTTCAAACTTTTGAGCGTGGGCCGCCGCCGCCGCTGCGTTGATGATGGGTCCTTTACGCGACGCTAAGTTGTGTTGAGATGTTGGCGCTTTCTTTTAGGCCAACGACGGCACAGGCTGTGCTGTGTGTCCTCGTGTCTCGGGCGAGAGGGCACGAAATGTTTCCCAGGAGATCGTTTTTGGCCCACCGCCGGAAAGCCATAAATCGAGTGTGTCCTAATAAAGCGAGCGCGTTTTGATCAGACGGTTTTCTCGGTCGTCTCCCTCTCCTGCCACTGGTAGACGGCCGACCCCGGGTGTCTGGACGGTGCCGCGTGCGGTGGTGGCTAGACCAATTTTCGATGCGTCTGACGGCCCGGCGTCTACGGTAAGCGCGCGTAACGCACCGCCGAAACTTTCCTGCTCCTACGGTACGGAAACTTTCGGCCCACGGACTCCACCCCCTCCCTCCTGTCTTCTCATCCCCCCCGCCGAGCTCTTTCCGTCGCCACAGTTCTTTGAACTGTAATTAAATCGCGGAAAAAGCGCGGGGCCTACACCAACGCCCACGAACCGGGATCGTCGTGTCGATGGCGTTTGTGTTTTGGTGGTGGTGGTGGTGTTGGTAGAAAATTACCGAATCCGCCTCCTACCCGCATCTCCCCCCCCCTCTCGTGAGGAGGATCTTTTTGGTGGTAGTGGTGGTAGCTTCAGCTTCTACCTTCCGCTGTTTGTAGTATGGCCAGGATTCACGTTCAAACTTTTGAGCGTGGGCCGCCGCCGCCGCTGCGTTGATGATGGGTCCTTTACGCGACGCTAAGTTGTGTTGAGATGTTGGCGCTTTCTTTTAGGCCAACGACGGCACAGGCTGTGCTGTGTGTCCTCGTGTCTCGGGCGAGAGGGCACGAAATGTTTCCCAGGAGATCGTTTTTGGCCCACCGCCGGAAAGCCATAAATCGAGTGTGTCCTAATAAAGCGAGCGCGTTTTGATCAGACGGTTTTCTCGGTCGTCTCCCTCTCCTGCCACTGGTAGACGGCCGACCCCGGGTGTCTGGACGGTGCCGCGTGCGGTGGTGGCTAGACCAATTTTCGATGCGTCTGACGGCCCGGCGTCTACGGTAAGCGCGCGTAACGCACCGCCGAAACTTTCCTGCTCCTACGGTACGGAAACTTTCGGCCCACGGACTCCACCCCCTCCCTCCTGTCTTCTCATCCCCCCCGCCGAGCTCTTTCCGTCGCCACAGTTCTTTGAACTGTAATTAAATCGCGGAAAAAGCGCGGGGCCTACACCAACGCCCACGAACCGGGATCGTCGTGTCGATGGCGTTTGTGTTTTGGTGGTGGTGGTGGTGTTGGTAGAAAATTACCGAATCCGCCTCCTACCCGCATCTCCCCCCCCCTCTCGTGAGGAGGATCTTTTTGGTGGTAGTGGTGGTAGCTTCAGCTTCTACCTTCCGCTGTTTGTAGTATGGCCAGGATTCACGTTCAAACTTTTGAGCGTGGGCCGCCGCCGCCGCTGCGTTGATGATGGGTCCTTTACGCGACGCTAAGTTGTGTTGAGATGTTGGCGCTTTCTTTTAGGCCCGCGCGGTATTTCCCGAACAATACACGCACGGCAACTAGACGCGAATGCCGGTCGCGCGGACGTAACGTACAAACAACTGCACATGCGGTGTTGTCATGATGATACGGAACCGCGTCAGCAGAGCGTTCGACGCGGCGCGTTATTCACATTCTTGGCGGTGCGAACGCGTCCACTGATAAGACTGATGGAGCCCCTGCCCGCGGTGCCGCACCTGCCGAGAACTGCGCCTCCCTCCGGTTCCTGAAGAAAAATAACCAAAAAAAAAAGATGTTCCTATGGGACGCGCGCGGCAGGTTGGTCGGAAGAAGGAAAAAAGCACGCAAAACAAACAAACGAACACCGAAATGCATGTTCCCAGGGCGTTATCGGGCGTACCCGGAATGGGTCGCGTCACTGGCCCCCGCGGCGCGCTCCACTCCCCCACCGATTGATATCCGTGTCGAGAGAGCCTCCACACACACCGCGATAGGGCCATCGGATTGCCTATCGGATATTGCGCAATAAGCGGCACTGGTAGATAATTTGCTGCAGTAGGCCCTCGGCATACCACCACACCAGCTGATCTCCGAGCTACGCTACCGAGATAAGGATGAGAGGCGGCAGTTTTCTTAACCAAAACCCCGACGCCTGTTGCCGGTTGCAAACGCGAAACGCGGTTCCCGAAATTCGCCGGCGAGGGCTTGCAACTGTGTGCCCCCCCCCCCTTATTACTGTGTCACGTCCGGCCGCCCATTGGGACGTACTTGGGAGGAAAAGAACGTTCGCCCCGGCTCGGATGGCATAAATAACACCCCTTGGTGAAGGTTGCTGCCAGCTTCCACGCGACCAGTGCAGCCAGACAAAGGAGCAGTCTTTGTTTTCGCATCGCAGGAGGAATCGGTCTCCTGTGGGCGCGTTTCCCCCTTACTCACCCGGACATCCCGGGTTCCTTTCGCGCGTGCACAACACGGGAAGACAGCTAAGCGGAAACTTAAGGATGATGGTGGTTGGATGGTGGTGGCAATAATAAAGACGACTTTGTCCGGTGGTTCGGCCCACCCTCGCTTCTCGGTACGCCGTTTTGATGAGCGGGAGGGTTTTTGTATGACTCACGCAACGACTGCACGTACTTTTTTCATCCGGAAAGTTTCGTCCGGATGTGGGTTTTCCAAGTAGCAGCAGCGCTCACCGAACTTCCCCAGCGTAAAGGTCAATACACAACGCTACAAAGTGAAGAAGACGGCAGCCTTTACTTATTTACTTTACTTATTAAGAAAACAAAGTTTTTGTTAATATATCCTATCGATCGCACGACCATGATACGGTAATTCAACGAATGAGATACACCTTGTATCGATTAACTTTCTTATTAAATTAGTCAAATTACAACGTCTCCCACCCCAAAGCATGCCCCCCCATATGTAACTCTAGATCGCTCGCATAACAGCAATGGCTTCAAAATTTTAATCACCCATTACATAATTCTATTAGTGCACTACTTTTAAGGGCACCTTCGTCGCCAGGAGAGGGAGACGACCGAGAAAACCGTCTGATCAAAACGCGCTCGCTTTATTAGGACACACTCGATTTATGGCTTTCCGAACGCACATCCTCGCTGCCGGTTGGTTTGGTTGGTGATACCTCTTTTGGTTGGTGGTGGCTGGTACTGGAGCACTCGAAGCGGTTTTTTTCTATTGTTGCCTCTCACGTTCCGCAGTGTGCGTGTGTTTCTCCGCACGATAAGAAAGCGTTTGCTCAGCCTCGCGACGCGAGGGGAACGTGCTGTGTGTGTTGTTCGTGCGTAACACACATACGCCAGCGTGTGGAGCCAACTGATAATGAGCGAGATGATGCTCCACGTCCGAATCTGCTGCCTCCCGAGTCCCCCGAGTCCCCCGAGAGACAGCGCGCGGTGGAGCGAATGGGAGGGAGCGCCCAAAGCGAGGTTGTGATTTTTAAGACGACTACGCGAACGATGACGCGCTCGTCGGCCTGCCCGCCATGCTCGCCCGCACCGTGTCCATGACTGGCGCTTTCGCTTGGTCCGAAGGTTCGATTGCGGTGGGACGAACGTGAGTGATCCATTTCTGTTGCGAGTGCTCCTGCGAGCGCGCTATTTTTGGACGCCACGCGAGTTATGGCGCGACTGTTGCCGGGTCTGTTTGTTGTCGACGGACAATTGTGGCTCCAAAACATTACCGGCCTGGATGGAGATGGGGAATTTAAATGAATTTCTCTTCCTCTATGATAGTCATTTGATCTATTTGATCTGTGGTCTCTGTTAATGGGATGAGAATGGAAACATTATCAACAATTGAAATTAAAAAAAAAAAAACAGACTGTCAGTCTAGAACTGTAGCGTTTCTGAGAGGTTACTCGTGCGAAAACAGTAAAAGTCTTTGCTACCTTTAGTTTAAAAAAAGTTTTCTTTAAATTTATGTATAAATTAAAACTCTTGGGGTCACAATCATATATCGTATCAGCACATCGTTATCAGCAACCGGTTCGTCTATGAATTGGAGCATAAGAGGTCGGCGTTGTACCTCAATTTATTACAGCTACATTATTGTGTAGTGGGAGAGAGCGTGGCTTTGGGTCGTTCTCGTGCTACTCATTCCTTGCCTTAGCTACACGACTGCAACTTCACCCAGTTCACAACCCGACACAAACACAGTCCAGAAACAGGGGGGGAGAGACAGGCTGGGACAGGTATCTGTTTGGAATGAAATCTGTGTCTGTAGAGTGTCGAGAACTAGTATGACCTAATTGATTTTTTGTTATCTTGCTCATTTTGCTTTACTACTTTATTGTTGGTGTAAGGAAACGTAACCCCTTGATTCCAACAGCGATTTAAAAATATGTACATGTTTAATACAAAATAATGTATGTTTTTTAGTCAATACTTGGGAGTTATTATTTATTATCTTCCGCAAGCACCTCAATTTTTAGTGTTTTAATTTCAATTGTACTGAACTATACGGTTGAATTTAGTACAGAACTACATAGAATATACGAACCATGCCACCTGGGAATTATAGAATGAGATTGAGCTGTGTCGAACTTCTGACAACGAATAAAACGACGAAATATTGGCGAGCGTGTGCAACATTTCGTATATTTTTGGTCCTTCGAACCGGATAGAAGAAAACGTTTAATTTCTTCTCTTGTCAGCCGCGCGCGGATCAGTACACGTTAACGGTTTGTTTATTGTAATAAATGTGTTTTCCTTACGTTTGGGCCAATTCTTTATCATTCTCAGTCAACGAAAAATGTATTCCAAATGACACGTCCTTATCACCCAACTGGAATACTCTCACAATCCACCGTCTTGCCTGGATCATGTCTAGTCGCATTCTCGCCGTCAGCTGCAGTGACGACTCTATTTGCCTCGACTAGACGGGCGAAAAAAGGGAAAAGGGACAGCTTAAAATGATCGGCGCAGTGTGCGCGTTCAAACTTCTCCCCTCCGTTGAGTGAACAACCCCGTTCGTTCGAACTGCAGATTTTATTTATAGCCTTGCCAATCCACCTACGCGCATTGCGTGTCGAAATCTCTCTCTCTGTCTTGCCCGTGGAAGTGAGTGGAAGTTAATTTGTTTTCGCTTGTTCTGTTTTTTTTTTTCATTGTTACTGTACAGTTATTTTATCGCTTTGATTTGTGTTCAGGAGTTGATGTACGTTTCAAAATGTTCCTAAGGTTGCTTCTTTTTTAGGAATGTGTAGGCATTAGTTTCAAACTGTTCTGCGATTAAGCGTTGAAATAAGAAAATATCTGTGAAAGTATAATAATCGGGAATGACGTCAAGATATGAGGCTCAATCAAGTATAACCGATATATATTCTAGTATAATCGTCCAAGGAGTTGTATTCTTAAAACAAAGTCTTCATATTCACTCCTCTCCTCGACTTCATTCTTCAGTCTTCAGCCTTTCAACATGAAATGAGTGTAATGCCTGCATTTTATGCTTGCAATGAACAAGATCGTTCAGGGCTTACTTTCTTGCAGCGTTCGATAAGTCCCACTTCGTCGACCGATATTCGGGCGATGGAAGCCCGGATACCAGTGCTTTTTCGTGATCCGGCGACGGCACCCCTGCGGAAGTTGAGCGTCGATCTGATCAAAACCTACAAACACATTAACGAGGTGCGTAAAACACGCAGCGGTGGCGACACGATCTGTGACCGAATTATGGAGCCCATTTTTGCGGGCATTACCAAATTGGCTCTCTGTTATAGCCTCTGCCTGTTTGCCGGAGGTGTTTACCGGAGTTTAAAACCGGAGGTGCGCGGGAGAGGCGAAGCGAATCCTTAAGAACGGTTTACGGTGGGATGACGCTCGTGCTCTCGTTGTTTGCTGGTGCTACCTCTTCACGCAATATCCTTGTCAATCGTACGTGCCTTATCGCGGCTGCTCTCCACGGATGAATGGCCGGGTGTTGATGGCGGTCCACTATTAATTGAATTATAATAATGCCTCGACCGTATATCCTTGACCAGCTTGACCGCGTCACTCGGTGGAGCCAGCGTTCTCGCACGTACCGCATTCAAATACGTGGCCATGTGTGTGTGTGTGTGTGCTTCGCACGAGGAGAGTGCGATGTGATGATCATCTTGTGTGTGAAGCGGCGAAGCTTTTTCTCTCGATGACGTGCTCACCACACACCTGTACGCAAACGAAACGATGCGAAGAACGGAGGCCGAAGAAGAAGTTCGTTAACCTTATTTCCGGCTCAATTATCCGGTGGTTGTCGTGTTGTCGTCGTCGTCGTCGTCGTCGTCGCCGCGACAGCCGTGGTTGCGATTTTTGGAGGGAAACATTGTGGTTCGATTTTGGGTTCTGCTTTCGCTGCTGGCAGGGAGAATCAGGCACGAAACGACAAGGGTGTTTTTGTGCGTTTCGCTTTCTCTATGCGTTCGCTCGATGCATGTCCGTTTGTTTATTCTTTCCTTTTGTGCGGTTTCGTTCTCGACGCTCTACACTTTGTATCTTTTATGGATCGCTTATTCTCACCTCTCAACGTGTCGCATTGGGGGGCAACTCGACGCATACGTGCGTTGAAATTTAAAGATCACGTTACGTTCAACTTAAATGAAAAAACGAGATTAAAACTGTAGAACTTATACAAGCTGTACTAATATTGAAATGTTCTCTCTTCCATTCTCCACTCCAGTGGCGGCACAGTTTGCATCCGGAAATGTTCCTGACTCAACGCGGCAAAGGCATCATGCGCCGCTCTACGGAAGACTGGTTACAGAAGAACACTTACCTGCCGTACATCGTGATATACACCAGGTGAGCTTGCCACGAAGTCGGCACACTGAACCGGACAACCTTCTAATCCACTGCGTTCTTCCTTTCCCGCCTTTCTTGCAGCGTTCGATAAGTCCCACTTCGTCGACCGATATTCGGGCGATGGAAGCCCGGATACCAGTGCTTTTTCGTGATCCGGCGACGGCACCCCTGCGGAAGTTGAGCGTCGATCTGATCAAAACCTACAAACACATTAACGAGGTGCGTAAAACACGCAGCGATGGCGACACGATCGGTTACCGAATTATGGAACCCATTTTTGCGGGCATTACAAAATGGCTCTCTGCTATAGTCTCTGCCTGTTTGCCGGAGGTGTTTACCGGAGTTTAAAACCGGAGGTGCGCGGGAGAGGCGAAGCGAATCCTTAAGAACGGACTAAAACTTACCGGGAAACGAGATACTTTGGGACCAACAACACCAGTTTCGTGTTTTGATGAGAATTTTTGGTTATTTTTTTATAGTAGCAACAACCTTTTTAAGACACCAATATGAAACGATCAATCTCATGCGATTAGAATTTCAAGCAGCACACACTGTAACACAAGTAATAAACAGTGGGAGTGACGAAATCATGTGCATTGAACACGATCGCTTCACTTTTTTTTTTCTCCGTTGTGTGTGCAACGTTCCTCAGATAATGTTTCCCAGCGCGCATGAAATAAACACCCCCATGATTGGGAAACTCCTGCGCTGTGCAGTGTGTGTGCTGGGGCACATATGATCTGCCCAGCGCAATAGGCAGCACGGAGCGTGCGTGCGTGCGTGCGTGTGTCGGGCGCGTTGTGCGTTAGCATATTCATTTTCACACACCGGGGAGGGGGGCTGTGACTGTTGTGGAGGCGGCGGCACAGTGCGGTTGCCGACGTGAAGTCACAGGTTCAAAAATAGACCCCATAACTCATTCCCATTTCCCATTTGTGAGCCGTGCGAATGAACGCAACCAATGTCGAAACGCGATCCCACCCCGGTTGACCTCCAGACGGCAAAAAAAATGGAGGAGGGAAAACGGTTTTTTTCCATTCCCATTTCCGCCGGGATGACAAAGAGCCATTGGTGGTGCTGATTGAGATGTATTTTGTAATTTACAGTTCCTGTTTCCACTGCTGCTTTATTATGTCTTTTTTTCGAGTACATAAGCTTACAGGGGTTATGTTGCGATTATTTAGCTAAAGCAAAATGAGCAAGATAACAAAAAATCAATTAGGTCATACTAGTTCTCGACACTCTACAGACACAGATTTCATTCCAAACCCAAACCTGTCCCAGCCTGTCTCTCGTCCCAGATCCACCCTGCCCGCTCCTACACCTAAACACATCCGTACATCATGACTAAACGGCAGCCAAACAATTGAATCGTGATTTAATGCGAACTATCCGAGCTACCGGTGCGCGTGGGAGATACCACACCGCCCGAGCATAAATCTTCCACGGTGCCAAGATTCCGCCTCCGTTTAGCAACAACCTACAGCATGCGCACCGAAACGTCCGAGACGTCTGTGTGTTTACATTGTCCAGCGTCCGTTACGCCACCGTAAACAGCCCGGGGCTTAAAATAAGTTCTAAGCCTACGGAATCGACAGTCATCATGATGCAAATCTACACGGCAGGCAGAAGGACCGGTACTAAAAATTGGTTAAAACCAAAAGCCGTTCAAACAAACTTCCACCGTTCGCAGGGTTGTTGAAAAAGCTCACCCGTCTGCCTGCCATTTGTGTGTCCCACCCACCCGACATGTCGATAGCCTACACTTGAGAGCAACAGCCAGCAGCAGGCAAGTGTGCGATGGCCGGCATAAGAGTCGAAACGGAAAGGGGTGCGCCACGCCGGCAAATAGCGCTCTCGCGCTCGCTCGCACACACACACACTCACGCAGAAAACCGCAGTTTCCTCCCAGCATCAACAAAACTGACCTAGGGAACACTAGTATCGCGCGACGACCGCACGATTTGTTGCGCCGCGCTCTGTGCTGGTCGCGGGGCTGCGAGCGTTACTTCGAACGCGAGGTTCTTGGGCGCGGACCGTGTGACACCGCCATCATAATTGGCGACCGGGGCCGGGAACGTGCCTTCGGTACGGAACCACAGTGCAGCGACTGTGTTGCGAGGCAAAAATATATAAAGATCTCAACGGTGCAGGTGATAGTGATGCGGACGAGCTTTGGGTTATTTTTAAACGGCTTCATTTTTTGTGTTTTCCGACTAAAACTTACCGGGAAACGAGATACTTTGGGACCAACAACACCAGTTTCGTGTTTTGATGAGAATTTTTGGTTATTTTACCGTGTGCAAGAGGTAAAACAGAAAACGTGCGCCGCAAGCATTCGTACTACTTAGCGAAGCCTACGTGCGCGTGCAAAGGCAAAGGTTTCATTTCATGCTCCCACGCTTATCACCCCGGCTTGGCCGGCACACACCGGTGGCGATGCAGATCATCCAGAAACCCACGTCGCCGTCGTCGTCGAGACCTGCAACACTCCAACGAGCGCGCCAGAGCCGCCAACGCCGCGTAGGGTTCGAACGCGCAGCGTGTGAAAGCGCGTAGCGCACAGGGTGCGTACGTAACAGCGACCGAAAGGCAGGCTGGCGGCGGCTTTGTCCGTGTGACGCACTTCCCGCCGACGGTGGTGCCGAAACAAACGGAACACTGCGCTCCCTTCAGCCAGAACCAGCACGCGCGGCGTGAGCACTGGAGCAATACACTAACGACAGTTGGCCGTCACCGGACGCAACCACTGCCGCTGCTACCGGGCCTTGGCGCTTGGTGTTGGGGCTCACGAGTTGGATTAGAATTTATTTTTACTTTCTCACACCCTCGCGCGCAGAATATCTGTCGCTACACACAAACGCACGGTTGGAGATAAGGGGGGAGTCGGCGTTCGAGAGGCGAAGGGAGCAACGGAAAGCAAGTTCTGCCCTTCTCCCCCAGAGCGCGATCGTGCACACGAAAGAATCTGCACTGAAATTATGCAATCCGCACGGGCCGCGTTTGTGATTAAGTAACGCTGAAAGCACGGCACAGACTTCTTGTGACTTCTTGCAGTGCTGCTCAGTACCACGGCGACAGGTTCGCTACCCAGCTCGTGGTTGTTAACACAGAGAACGCCCTTTGAACTCGCGATCGTGCTACTGAAGGGGCGTTACGAGACGTTGGACGGCACATTCAGTAGGCTTTCCGAATTATGCATCCGAAACCGTGCACTGAGATGGAGCGACACACTCTGGTAACACTTCAGGAACACCTTGCCGCGCACGACAACAACACAACGCCCGAGAGGAGGCAACGCATGCGAGAGTCCTCAAACCGAAAAAACAACTTCTTAATGTCCCCGCACGAGGCAACGAGGTCACAGCGACGAGAGAGCGCGTTGTGATGATGCCGAGAGCTTTTGCGTTATTGCGAGCCGGTGCACAAGACGCGTCGGGCAAGTGATGTGCTCTATGATCACCATAAACGAAGGAAAAGCTGTAAAAAGGCACGTATTTCGTTCCATACTCACCGGCGAAGCAGAGTACTTTCAGAGCGGTATTGGGAATCTTTTTTTAACGGTTTGCGATCGAGACGTCCCAGAGCATAAAGCATGTTTTACAGCAAATATGTGCAAGTCAAGAATGTTACTAGCTTTCACATGCTTCATCTAATTGCTTATCTAAAAAACGTCTTTTACTTTTCTTTGTATCGTGTTTATTAGCAGTTTCGGGAAAAGCTGCTCGCCCCCAAAAACTATTTTCAGACTTGCAGTTACTCCTATCGGATTTAGCAGTCAAAGTTCGGAGTTGAACGAATCCGTTCCCAACGAAACGTCAACGAACTGCAACAGTTCTGAACAGGAACGAAACTAAACAACAGCAAAAAAACCGAAACACGCCTCTCCCACCAAGGCAAGGAATGTTTGTCTCTTTGCGTGTTTGTTCCCGCGCGCGCAATCGCAACCTGTTGCACAATGGCTGGGGTACTCACCGTAGCCCTCCTCCTTCGCCGGCCAGGACTGCGTGAGCGTCGACGAGGAAATGTAGCACAGCGCGCTGGTCATTTCGCGGCAGTCGTTTAAAGTTCTTTCCCACCTTCGAAAGATCGGACTTTCTTCACTCCCGCAAGAACAACACAATCACCAACGCACACACACACGCACACAGCAAAGAGTAAGGCTTTTCACATCTACCAACCAACGGCGCTGGTGGGGCGTATTCACGGATTAGATCACAAGGGGAGAAACGACGCGACGCGCGTGTGTTGTGTATTATGTTTTGCTCGGAAGCGAAAACCCCGACTCAGCTCGCTTGTTGCTGAGGCGAGAGCGCTGTTGTGCCCGTTGGGGGGATCGGGCTGCTATTATTATCGCCGATTCCGCCGTGTGACAACAACCCGCCTCCTGCTCGTTTGCCCGGGTCGCTACTGGCTGGCTGGCAGGAATAATCACGTCGCAAATATCCCACTTTACTGTAACGATCCGGTCCGTAAGCGGCGGCGCATCAGCGAAGCCAGGCGAAATTGGTGCCAGCAGAAACCAACAAGACCTTCTTCGCGGTGCTTTTGGTGACGGTGATCGTGATTATCATAACCCATGGGCCGATGTTATTGATCATTGCGGTTAAGCGATTATGTGTTTTGAAGTGTTTGCAGGGCTCACCTAACCTGAAGACCCGACTTGAAGTTTTTTGTGAAATATAACTAAAAAACAACCCAATGTCACGTTCACTTCCACTCGATCACCGAACGCGCCGTCCGCTGTGGAGCATCCAAGAGATTTTACGATCGTAATATCGCCAGGAGGGTTGATGACTGTCCCGCTTGTGTCATTGCAGTCCGCACTCAGACCGAACTCCCCATTCCTAACGACTGCGTCTCAGCTTAGACTTATGAGCAGAAGGAGGTGAATCAAAATGCATCTTATCAAGCTGCCCGCACGTCCATGTATAACCACAGACGCGAATCAAATCGAACGACCAAACGGGACACGCGCACGATCCAGACGCAATAACGATCGACAAGAGGACACCGCACCCCGCACTGGGGAGGTCCTTATGATGGTGCTCTCGTTCAGCCCATAAAACAACTTCTTAATGTCCCCGCACGAGGCAACGAGGTCACAGCGACGAGAGAGCGCGTTGTGATGATGCCGAGAGCTTTCTGGGCCGTGCCTCGGGGGTTGACCCATTAAAAGGGATTTATTTTTATCAGTCCACCGTTCATCACACCCTATCAATGCAAACGACGTGCCGATCCAAAAAAGGGAAAACACGCCAGTTGGAGAAGCAGGCTCACCGTGTTCCCGGGCACATTCTCTCGTCTCTCGTTGAAATGTTTTTTTTTCCACCCCGGCTCTTCAAAGAAGACGTCGAAAGGCGTCGCTCGAGAGCGACGAATTAACGACGGCATGGCGCAAAAAAAAAACGTTGCACACGTACACAATGTAAGCGAAAACATGCATCATAAAACTGATCGACTGGATGTTGGTGTCAAAAAGAGAGAAAAAAAGAGCATTCAGACACATCATATGCCTCGCAGTGTTCGCGATACTGCTTCACACTAGTTCGCAGGAGAGAGGCAAATAAAAATTCCTCGAAAATGCTTCACGACACCGTTTATGGGGTCGTAAAATGCAAGCTACCAATTCGAGCTTCCCGTTCCATTACTCTCCGCATCTGCGGTATGCAAAGATTCGCACCTAAAGACGTTCGGGCGATACGGTCGGTCAGCAGTTGCATCGGGCCGGGCTCGAGAGAACTGAACAGCGACAGGATGATTAAAATGTGTAAATATTTTGACCGACATCAATTTCCTTTTTACCGACTGTCGTACACTGCTGTAATGCTGTGACAGTCTGTTTTTTTTTTTTTTAATTTCAATTGTTGATAATGTTTCCATTCTCATCCCATTAACAGAGACCACAGATCAAATAGATCAAATAGAGCGCCAAAGTGAGCATAAGTAAACAGTATTGTTGATCTACTGCAATATAT
>KZ068064.1:14870-38415 GCA_002091845.1 Anopheles cracens
AGATTACTTTTCCATTAATTGAACTCAGGTGGTTTTTATTACTTATGAGAGGGGTTTTTCCTTCATTCCGGGCATTCCCAGCATCCACATGACCGCAACGGGGGTGGGAGTTTTGGTTTCAAACCATATTTTCTGCCCGATGGATAAACGGGTCCTGCTGGACTTGCTGTTTTTCTCTTCTTCTCGCAACTTTTTATCCTACTGCCGCGAGAAAGTAATGATTTAATCCGATGGTGCTTTTTTTCCTCTGCTGTTTTGTTTGCCTTTTCATTAAATCTTCTTCCGATTTGCATGTTTCACCTCTTATTTTGCTGTTCTGGGCTTGCTGGGTGCAGCTCAGACGGTCGCCGTTTTTTTTGCTTCATTCTAACCGAGCTCAACATCAAACAAACGTCATTATCCGGTCTGTTTCATTAGCCAAGGCGGAGTATGCTAATAGTGCGGGGTGCGCAATTAATCCTTTGACCCGTAAAAAATGTAGAAAATATTTTATTCAAATTTCCCTTTTTTGTATGACGTTTTTTCAGCCGCGTCTGAGCGACTTTTTGTTCTGGAAGCAGAATGAACCGAAACGTAGCTCATAGTGTTGCACTTTACAGTAATCCCACCGCAGCTTTTTAAAAAATACTTTTAAAGATCTTTTGATTGCAAGTTTTTTTTAAAGCATACTAATATTCCTAATGTTTTTTCATGCGTTTTTATATGGTCATTTTTATAAACTGCAATACCCATTAGTATATTGTGAAATTAAAAGAAGGTCATACTTAAAAAAACGATGTTTGAGGAAAGAGATTCGTGAATATCGTTAAAGCATAAAAGGAAAATTATAATTATTTTTGAAGAATATGTTGGATATTTTTGCTACAAATGCTACAACCCAAGAAGTGATAAGTACGGCACATGATTCATATTCTTTTGGTGGAGTTATAAATTCAGGATTCGGACACAGGCTAATATTTTCAAAATTCCTCTTATAAACAAAAAAAACAGTTCTAAGTCACAACAATATCAATCAAAATATATCGTCATTCCTGAGAAGAGTTTTGGGCAACATCGTAAAAAAATCTAACTATTAATCAAGAGTCTAACTAAGACTAAGCTCACTGGATCGATAGTATAAACAAACATCAAGCAAAATGTTTCACAGACAATTTAAGTATTGTTTCGAAATAAAGGCTTTAAACAACCGTAATACTTTATCCGCCTGCAATAGCTTTAAAACTTCATCTTTTGTAGCATTCACAACGTCTAAATTCATCGATAATCGTTCAGCATATAAAAAACAAACAAAACCAATAAACCTGAGCCATTCACACAGCATCGTACGCCACCAGCCTCCATAGGCAGCGCCGTCGTAAATTTTGGATTATTCAAATGAGTTTTCATATAATTCTACGAGCCGGTGCTTTCTATGCCGCGTGCCCGTACACGTTCTCTCCAACCTGGAGCTGGGTTTTTCCTCAAAACAGAGTCAACAACCGGAGCGCCAATTCAAGCGAGAAAAACGAAACCATTCGCAAGATTGTATCACTCAGCTCCGGTCGGTCACTTTAACGGGGGCGGGAAAAAAACGGTCAACAACGACCGCTGGCTGACTCTGGGAGGCAAATAAAAACCCCGCAAACGCCCCGGTTTCGATAGGCCGTTCAAGTGACCGGAAAAGAAGTCCTCCAAGGAAACCCCGCCGCGATAAAATGATTTCTCGCAACTCGACACCCCCTCCTTTGCGGCGGAATGGAGATCGTTCCAGGCCCATCCCACCGCTGGAGCCATACTTGGTGGTGCTTTCCATAAAGAAAAACCTCCAAATCCAAACTGGCGTTTCGGTGGGGGGTGGGTGCATGAAAAAGAAAAAACGGAAACAACGTCATTTCGCACAATTCGCACAAAAACCGTCGACCGGCAGTTCCAGCGAAGGCTGCTGCTATTTCCATAAAATAAACCAACGCCTCCTACACTGCTCGCGCAGATTTTCACAGTCCGCATACTAACATCGTGATAAGGTTTGCTTGTTTCGCAGCGCAACGCAACGAAGCACTGCGGGCGGACATGGATTGTGTAATCTGTGCTCTGTTCTCAGGAGGGTTTTTTTTCACTCTCGCTCTGTTTTTCCCTTCCGAAAGACGTTCGTCGGTGCCGGAACTCATCTCGGGTCGGATTTGATTTGACTGTGAGCTACACAAACGAGCGCGGGGCGATTTATTAAACGTCGCCGCAAAGCTCGCTCTTAACGAACCGCGTGAAGGGCGCATGACAACTCCCGAAGCATGATAATGCGCACGGCAAGTTTAGGTGTGTGGTTAAGCAATTAGAATATGAATACCGGGCAGGTGAGAATGCTTGCCGATACACAGAGCTCTGCGACCGCGGCATGCCGCAACCGGATTCAGCCGGGAAGCGCGTATTCGGCGCGACCTTCATTAGCATTCCTATCGGTGGTATTTCTTTTCGGAGAAAGAGAAGATGGAACAAAAAACTCTTTACTCCGCAGTTCACAGACATTGCCGTCTGGAATCAACGTCTTCCAATCAACGGTCGGTCGATGATGCGAATCCGCGTGTTCGGTCGGCACATTTCGCACCGCTCGAGGCTCAACAACGCGGCACGTGAATGAAACCCGACCTGCTGGGCGTTTGTGCAGGGCACAAACAGTGGAGAAAAAAGCTTCAAAGTGAACCACACTTTAGAGTTGGGAAGCAAGGAACCGAGTCCACGTGCCCACTAATGAGTGTTTAGGTCGTTATGAGATGGGTTTGCATTTAGAGTGGATAGTATTGTGTTTTAGTAGATGATTTAGTTGAGACACTGTTAGGATTACAGCGTTCAGATTGTTTTCCTACCACAGTGCAATTAGGTTGCGTTCAGTGCAATATTTCAAAGCAGGTTGTAGCACCTTTAACACACCAACTTTGAAGGAACAGATTAATGTAAACAGTGGTGACATCACTCGTCCGTCGGCTCGGCACAATAGCCTTGGTTTTAACTCATTCTGCACGTCATTTCAGCGGATTATTTCTTATCCTTCCACAAATAAGAGGCAAAATTTCCGATAATACCGAAATAATAACACTTCGGTAGCACTTTAAAGCGTCCACTGTCGAAATTTTGCTCGCTATAACATGAGAATACTCCCTAATAGTTGAGAAATGTTTAGGAAATGTTTCGAGTTTAGGTTTTTGATTAATTTAGTTAGTGCTAGTTTCTATTCCGATTACTCAGATGTTGAAAAGATTATCCAACTCTTGTGAACAAGTACTAGTGAATAACGTTAATGGTCGAAGTTGAGCAACATGAGTCTTTCAAGAGCATCCGAGCGAAACGCATGCACACGGAGTCATGCCAATGTGCTCAAATTCCATTTTTCAACGGGCATTGGATTATTTGAGAAGGTATTATTTGTATCGTAGTTTTTAAGCATATTCAGGCAAAATCCAAGAGTCTAACTAAGACTAAGCTCACTGGATCGATAGTATAAACAAACATCAAGCAAAATGTTTCACAGACAATTTAAGTATTGTTTCGAAATAAAGGCTTTAAACAACCGTAATACTTTATCCGCCTGCAATAGCTTTAAAACTTCATCTTTTGTAGCATTCACAACGTCTAAATTCATCGATAATCGTTCAGCATATAAAAAACAAACAAAACCAATAAACCTGAGCCATTTACACAGCATCGTACGCCACCAGCCTCCATAGGCAGCGCCGTCGTAAATTTTGGATTATTCAAATGAGTTTTCATATAATTCTACGAGCCGGTGCTTTCTATGCCGCGTGCCCGTACACGTTCTCTCCAACCTGGAGCTGGGTTTTTCCTCAAAACAGAGTCAACAACCGGAGCGCCAATTCAAGCGAGAAAAACGAAACCATTCGCAAGATTGTATCACTCAGCTCCGGTCGGTCACTTAAACGGGGGCGGGAAAAAAAACGGCCAACAACGACCGCTGGCTGACTCTGGGAGGCAAATAAAAACCCCGCAAACGCCCCGGTTTCGATAGGCCGTTCAAGTGACCGGAAAAGAAGTCCTCCAAGGAAACCCCGCCGCGATAAAATGATTTCTCGCAACTCGACACCCCCTCCTTCGCGGCGGAATGGAGATCGTTCACAGGCCCATCCCACCGCTGGAGCCATACTTGGTGGTGCTTTCCATAAAGAAAAACCTCCAAATCCAAACTGGCGTTTCGGTGGGAGGTGGGTGCATGAAAAAGAAAAAACGGAAACAACGTCATTTCGCACAATTCGCACAAAAACCGTCGACCGGCAGTTCCAGCGAAGGCTGCTGCTATTTCCATAAAATAAACCAACGCCTCCTACACTGCTCGCGCAGATTTTCACAGTCCGCATACTAACATCGTGATAAGGTTTGCTTGTTTCGCAGCGCAACGCAACGAAGCATTGCGGGCGGACATGGATTGTGTAATCTGTGCTCTGTTCTCAGGAGGGTTTTTTTTCACTCTCGCTCTGTTTTTCCCTTCCGAAAGACGTTCGTCGGTGCCGGAACTCATCTCGGGTCGGTTTTGATTTGACTGTGAGCTACACAAACGAGCGCGGGGCGATTTATTAAACGTCGCCGCAAAGCTCGCTCTTAACGAACCGCGTGAAGGGCGCGTGACAACTCCCGAAGCATGATAATGCGCTCGGCAAGTTTAGGAGTGTGGTTAAGCAATTAGAATATGAATACCGGGCAGGTGAGAATGCTTGCCGATACACAGAGCTCTGCGACCGCGGCATGCCGCAACCGGATTCAGCCGGGAAGCGCGTATTCGGCGCGACCTTCATTAGCATTCCTATCGGTGGTATTTCTTTTCGGAGAAAGAGAAGATGGAACAAAAAACTCTTTACTCCGCAGTTCACAGACATTGCCGTCTGGAATCAACGTCTTCCAATCAACGGTCGGTCGATGATGCGAATCCGCGTGTTCGGTCGGCACATTTCGCACCGCTCGAGGCTCAACAACGCGGCACGTGAATGAAACCCGACCTGCTGGGCGTTTGTGCAGGGCACAAACAGTGGAGAAAAAAGCTTCAAAGTGAACCACACTTTAGAGTTGGGAAGCAAGGAACCGAGTCCACGTGCCCACTAATGAGTGTTTAGGTCGTTATGAGATGGGTTTGCATTTAGAGTGGATAGTATTGTGTTTTAGTAGATGATTTAGTTGAGACACTGTTAGGATTACAGCGTTCAGATTGTTTTCCTACCACAGTGCAATTAGGTTGCGTTCAGTGCAATATTTCAAAGCAGGTTGTAGCACCTTTAACACACCAACTTTGAAGGAACAGATTAATGTAAACAGTGGTGACATCACTCGTCCGTCGGCTCGGCACAATAGCCTTGGTTTTAACTCATTCTGCACGTCATTTCAGCGGATTATTTCTTATCCTTCCACAAATAAGAGGCAAAATTTCCGATAATACCGAAATAATAACACTTCGGTAGCACTTTAAAGCGTCCACTGTCGGAATTTTGCTCGCTATAACATGAGAATACTCCCTAATAGTTGAGAAATGTTTAGGAAATGTTTCGAGTTTAGGTTTTTGATTAATTTAGTTAGTGCTAGTTTCTATTCCGATTACTCAGATGTTGAAAAGATTATCCAACTCTTGTGAACAAGTACTAGTGAATAACGTTAATGGTCGAAGTTGAGCAACATGAGTCTTTCAAGAGCATCCGAGCGAAACGCATGCACACGGAGTCATGCCAATGTGCTCAAATTCCATTTTTCAACGGGCATTGGATTATTTGAGAAGGTATTATTTGTATCGTAGTTTTTAAGCATATTCAGGCAAAATCATATGACAAAAAATATTCGACCATTAATAAAAACGATCAACAAATGTGCACAACGTGAGCATTATTGTTTGAAATAATGGATGCAAAACAGATTTAAAACATGCATACAGAGATTAAAGTAAAGAAAATCATAATTAAAACATATAAAAATAAGAACACCGAAAAAGAGTGCAAAAAATATACAATGCAAGAGATGAAAACGCATGACGCTTACGTTAACAAGAGTAAAAATATGATGTAATTGATATTGGATCTATCTTTATACCACATATGAATCATGATTATTTTTAAATAATGCCGGTTGACTAGAAACAAGCTAAAAGAAAACAAACAACGAATACAGGGACAATGAAAATAAAAGCCAATGAAAGGTGAAAAAACTCACAAAAAGACAACAATAACAACCCAGCTAGATACATTTGATAGAGACGTACTTAGGCACGATTGATTTCAAAAGGCAATACTTTTACGGACGATAAACATTAGCCTGTGGTATCTGTATCGCTCACGGTGCGAAATATTATTCCTATAAACTACTTAATTACCTCCATATGAAAACTAATAATAGTCCCATCTAGCACCACGCTTACACACACACACACATGGACTCACGCGTACACGTTCCCATACAGGGCTCGTTTATGAGCACGCTGATTATGTCGTAATGTCTCTCCAGCATGTTTCCACGAGAACCAGCGCTCTTCATTTAACGAGCATGTTATCCGTATAGCGACACAGATGAACACGAGAATGTACTCGAATGCTTTCGCTCTCTTTCTCCCACACACACACACCCAGTCACACAGTCACACGGCTCGCTGAATATGCTCGGCCGAGCGTACGAGGTGTGAGCCTCTCCGGCCACTTCAACGTCGAGGCCAGCAGTCTTAGAGAGCCGTACCCGTAGATTAACATCCACATTAACATCCTTAATTATCCTTGCGTTGCGTTTCGGTGGTTGATGCTGCGGTTGATCATGCTCAGCTCAGTCCGTACACGCATACCACCTACAAACTGAAACCAACATGATTGTGAAGTGGTGTTGTGACATAAAGCTTTCGTGCTTTTTTTTTGTTCATATACCTCCGGGATACGGCAAAGTGATAAAAAGAAAAGACAAATCCTTAACCATATGCAAAACCATTCTCCAGTATCAACACACGCAACCTTCGATTCTCATTCTCCGCCACACCGGCATTTTGAGCATCTTAAAGCTTAGCGGTCCATTTGTATTCAGAGTGTTGCTTTCGCCCAGCGTTACGCCACCGCACATTAAAACACGCTACGTACGGTAAAAGCAAATTTTAAACACCTCTGCCGGCGTTGCGGTGGGCACCGAAATTTGTCCCCCCCCCCTGCCAAAAAGGGTGGTGACGAGGGTCATGCGCCGGAACAGGGCGGCGCAAAACTATCCTAAACTAAGGACCACTTTAAAACGACCCGAAACGACCACTCGACGCTAGCTGGGTGCCATTTTTTCGGGGGGGCAAACCGTGCCATTAGCACGTACGGCGGGTGGTGGTGAATAGATGGTGACCCAAACCCCCGCAGCCAACACCGGAGAGTGGAGTGCTCTCCACCCTCAGCATTGCCTTACCAATCGCGGAAGTGTTTTACCATTCTCGGTAAAGTTTCCGTTGCGAAAGCTCTTGCGCCCGAAAACCGCTAAAAGTAACTGTAATGTATGGGTTTGGGTGGCGGGCGAGCCTTGGGCGGGTGTGAGAAAGGGGCGGTAAATTTAAACGCTACACCTTTTGCAGTAATGGATGGGTCTTTTGTGCTTTTTTTTTTTAAAAATAAGAACACCGAAAAAGAGTGCAAAAAATATACAATGCAAGAGATGAAAACGCATGACGCTTACGTTAACAAGAGGAAGCATCCATATTGTTCCCAAATGGATCATAATTGCTTATTACGATGAATTTTCATTTTTTTAATTTTCACGAGTTTTTTTTTAAGTTTTAGTGTATATTGTATGTTTGTTTCATCTTATTTTCATTCATTCGTGGTTCCAGATTGTTCTAATTCGCTTACCAGACACTAAAAATATGATGTAATTGATATTGGCCCTATCTTTATACCACATATGAATCATTATTATTTTTAAATAATTCCGGTTGACTAGAAACAAGCTAAAAGAAAACAAACAATGAATACAGAGACAATGAAAATAAACGCCAATGAAAGGTTAAAAAACTCACAAAAAGACAACAATAACAACCCAGCTAGATACATTTGATAGAGACGTACTTAGGCACGATTGATTTCAAAAAATAAAGATACAATTTATGTTAAAACATAAACTCTCACACGCTGCAACGGTTTCATAGCTTCCCTCGTGGCGTTAACAATCCTTAACCATATGCAAAACCATTCTCCAGTATCAACACACGCAACCTTCGATTCTCATTCTCCGCCACACCGGCATTTTGAGCATCTTAAAGCTTAGCGGTCCATTTGTATTCAGAGTGTTGCTTTCGCCCAGCGTTACGCCACCGCACATTAAAACACGCTACGTACGGTAAAAGCAAATTTTAAACACCTCTGCCGGCGTTGCGGTGGGCACCGAAATTTGTCCCCCCCCCCTGCCAAAAAGGGTGGTGACGAGGGTCATGCGCCGGAACAGGGCGGCGCAAAACTATCCTAAACTAAGGACCACTTTAAAACGACCCGAAACGACCACTCGACGCTAGCTGGGTGCCATTTTTTCGGGGGGGCAAACCGTGCCATTAGCACGTACGGCGGGTGGTGGTGAATAGATGGTGACCCAAACCCCCGCAGCCAACACCGGAGAGTGGAGTGCTCTCCACCCTCAGCATTGCCTTACCAATCGCGGAAGTGTTTTACCATTCTCGGTAAAGTTTCCGTTGCGAAAGCTCTTGCGCCCGAAAACCGCTAAAAGTAACTGTAATGTATGGGTTTGGGTGGCGGGCGAGCCTTGGGCGGGTGTGAGAAAGGGGCGGTAAATTTAAACGCTACACCTTTTGCAGTAATGGATGGGTCTTTTGTGCTTTTTTTTTTGGTCAGCACTATGGAAGACTTTGGCATATTGGGAATGTTGGCACCGCTGGTGTAGAGGAATTTCTCATGTAGATTCTTTCCGTTCTCAACATAGCCACGTGCTGTTAACAGTATCTGTTTTAAGAGAATAATAGCAAACTAAATGTCTCGCTCATGCATCAGATTTTTTCAAATTTTAAATATATATTTCAGGTTTTTAAGTTTATAATTCTATAAAAATCGAACATCGAAACTTTGATGGTGATTATAGGATATCGATGACGAGTAATAATTATCATAATAGTTTATTTATTTATTAAAGAGGTCTGCCCAGAGGCTTAACGCACAACAAACTTAAAACAAACTATGTCTTAAAACTGACGTAATTGCTATAGTGCAAGAAAGCAAAGAAGAAAAAATCATACTAAAAACATACAGAAAGAAGAGAAAATGCATAAAAGCTTGAAACCGAAAATAATAGGCTTTATAAGATATTGGTATAGGAGGGAGTAGAATAGGAATATTTGAGAAAGCAAAAAGAAAAAATAAGACAAACATAAAACAAACATAAATAATACCAGAAATAGTAGGGTAGTCATGAGTCATGAGCCAGAAGACGAAAGACGAAAACAAAAGGAAGCACGATGATGAATTAAAATAAAAAAAGATAAGAAGGAATTAAAGTATCGCATACAAACGAAAAAATGCCTATATCTTAGATTTCGAAAACAAATTGCGATGTAATTTTGAAATCCACTATAAACATCGCAAAAAAATCCAGCATGTTTCCACGAGAACCAGCGCTCTTCATTTAACGAGCATGTTATCCGTATAGCGACACAGATGAACACGAGAATGTACTCGAATGCTTTCGCTCTCTTTCTCCCACACACACACACCCAGTCACACAGTCACACGGCTCGCTGAATATGCTCGGCCGAGCGTACGAGGTGTGAGCCTCTCCGGCCACTTCAACGTCGAGGCCAGCAGTCTTAGAGAGCCGTACCCGTAGATTAACATCCACATTAACATCCTTAATTATCCTTGCGTTGCGTTTCGGTGGTTGATGCTGCGGTTGATCATGCTCAGCTCAGTCCGTACACGCATACCACCTACAAACTGAAACCAACATGATTGTGAAGTGGTGTTGTGACATAAAGCTTTCGTGCTTTTTTTTTGTTCATATACCTCCGGGATACGGCAAAGTGATAAAAAGAAAAGACATACACAAAAGACCTTGTATTATGTGTTATCTTAGCTTTGGTAAATGTCTCAATATACGAGAGTTCATAGTTTGGTAATGAATACAACAAAAGCTTCTGCAGATTCTTAAACAGTTCGTAACAAGACTGTAAATCCCCATTTATTCGGTCGATTGCAAAACAGCGTAAATTGATACTTAACATGAAGTTGCAAAATGAAATGGAGAATACAGGGAAAAAAACATCTAAAAGGTTATTTCTCTGTTTTAAGAGAATAATAGCAAACTAAATGTCTCGCTCATGCATCAGATTTTTTCAAATTTTAAATATATATTTCAGGTTGGACGGCGAATAGTGAAGCAACGACGAAATCGGAATATTTGTTCCGAAAAGAAACAAAAATCTCCCTTTGAATATTTCATCACACTGAAGGTCAAAAACTTTTCGAGGGGAAATGTTTTTTTGTTTGTTTTGCGAGGAACTGTGCGAGTGTGAAAACGCATGTTACCGGAGAACAAAAACCAAAAAAAAGTTAGAGGCAATACTTTTACGGACGATAAACATTAGCCTGTGGTATCTGTATCGCTCACGGTGCGAAATATTATTCCTATAAACTACCAAATTACCTCCATATGAAAACTAATAATAGTCCCATCTAGCACCACGCTTACACACACACATGCACTCACACGTACACGTTCCCATACAGGGCTCGTTTATGAGCACGCTGATTATGTCGTAATGTCTCTCCAGCATGTTTCCACGAGAACCAGCGCTCTTCATTTAACGAGCATGTTATCCGTATAGCGACACAGATGAACACGAGAATCTACTCGAATGCTTTCGCTCTCTTTCTCCCACACACACACCCAGTCACACAGTCACACTGCTCGCTGAATATGCTCGGCCGAGCGTACGAGGTGTGAGCCTCTCCGGCCACTTCAACGTCGAGGCCAGCAGTCTTAGAGGGCCGTACCCGTAGATTAACATACACATTAACATCCTTAATTATCCTTGCGTTGCGTTTCGGTGGTTGATGCTGCGGTTGATCATGCTCAGCTCAGCCCGTACACGCATACGACCTACAAACTGAAACCAACATGATTGTGAAGTGGTGGTGTGACATAAAGCTTTCGTGCTTTTTTTTTTGTTCATATACCTCCGGGATACGGCAAAGTGATAAAAAGAAAAGACACACACACAATTATGTGTTATCTTAGCTTTGGTAAATGTCTCAATATACGAGAGTTCATAGTTTGGTAATGAATACAACAAAAGCTTCTGCAGATTCTTAAACAGTTCGTAACATGACTGTAAATCCCCATTTATTCGGTCGATTGCAAAACAGCGTAAATTGATACTTAACATGAAGTAGCAAAATGAAATGGAGAATACATGAAAAAAAACATCTAAAAGGTTATTTGTCTGTTTTAAGAGAATAATAGCAAACTAAATGTCTCGCTCATGCATCAGATTTTTTCAAATTTTAAATATATATTTCAGGTTTTTAAGTTTATAATTCTATAAAAATCGAACATCGAAACTTTGATGGTGATTATAGGATATCGATGACGAGTAATAATTATCATAATAGTTTATTTATTTATTAAAGAGGTCTGCCCAGAGGCTTAACGCACAACAAACTTAAAACAAACTATGTCTTAAAACTGACGTAATTGCTATAGTGCAAGAAAGCAAAGAAGAAAAAATCATACTAAAAACATACAGAAAGAAGAGAAAATGCATAAAAGCTTGAAACCGAAAATAATAGGCTTTATAAGATATTGGTATAGTTTTTTTTTGGTCAGCACTATGGAAGACTTTGGCATATTGGGAATGTTGGCACCGCTGGTGTAGAGGAATTTCTCATGTAGATTCTTTCCGTTCTCAACATAGCCACGTGCTGTTAACAGTAAAGCTGAAAAAAACTTCCTAAACTCGTAAAACGCCCGTAACGTGTATATGCGGACGGCGAATAGTGAAGCAACGACGAAATCGGAATATTTGTTCCGAAAAGAAACAAAAATCTCCCTTTGAATATTTCATCTAAAAAACTCACAAAAAGACAACAATAACAACCCAGCTAGATACATTTGATAGAGACGTACTTAGGCACGATTGATTTCAAAAAATAAAGATACAATTTATGTTAAAACATAAACTCTCACACGCTGCAACGGTTTCATAGCTTCCCTCGTGGCGTTAACAATCCTTAACCATATGCAAAACCATTCTCCAGTATCAACACACGCAACCTTCGATTCTCATTCTCCGCCACACCGGCATTTTGAGCATCTTAAAGCTTAGCGGTCCATTTGTATTCAGAGTGTTGCTTTCGCCCAGCGTTACGCCACCGCACATTAAAACACGCTACGTACGGTAAAAGCAAATTTTAAACACCTCTGCCGGCGTTGCGGTGGGCACCGAAATTTGTCCCCCCCCCCCCCCCCCCCTGCCAAAAAGGGTGGTGACGAGGGTCATGCGCCGGAACAGGGCGGCGCAAAACTATCCTAAACTAAGGACCACTTTAAAACGACCCGAAACGACCACTCTACTCCCTAATAGTTGAGAAATGTTTAGGAAATGTTTCGAGTTTAGGTTTTTGATTAATTTAGTTAGTGCTAGTTTCTATTTCGACTACTCAGATGTTGAAACTCTTGTGAACAAGTGCTAGTGAATAACGTTAATGGTCGAAGTTGAGCAGCATGAGTCTTTCAAGAGCATCCGAGCGAAACGCATGCACACGGAGTCATGCCAATGTGCTCCATTTCCATTTCCATATTATTTGAGAAGGTATTATTTGTATCGTAGTTTTTAAGCATATTCAGGCAAAATCATATGACAAAAAATATTCGGCCATTAATAAAATCGATCAACAAATGTGCACAACGTGAGCATTATTGTTTGAAAGAATGGATGCAAAACAAATTTAAGAAATGCATACAGAGATTACAGTAACGAATAACATAAGGAAAACATATAAAAATAAGAACACCGAAAAAGAGTGCAAAAAATATACAATGCAAGAGATGAAAACGCATGACGCTTACGTTAACAAGAGGAAGCATCCATATTGTTCCCAAATGGATCATAATTGCTTATTACGATGAATTTTCATTTTTTTAATTTTCACGAGTTTTTTTTTAAGTTTTAGTGTATATTGTATGTTTGTTTCATCTTATTTTCATTCATTCGTGGTTCCAGATTGTTCTAATTCGCTTACCAGACACTAAAAATATGATGTAATTGATATTGGCCCTATCTTTATACCACATATGAATCATTATTATTTTTAAATAATTCCGGTTGACTAGAAACAAGCTAAAAGAAAACAAACAATGAATACAGAGACAATGAAAATAAACGCCAATGAAAGGTTAAAAAACTCACAAAAAGACAACAATAACAACCCAGCTAGATACATTTGATAGAGACGTACTTAGGCACGATTGATTTCAAAAAATAAAGATACAATTTATGTTAAAACATAAACTCTCACACGCTGCAACGGTTTCATAGCTTCCCTCGTGGCGTTAACAATCCTTAACCATATGCAAAACCATTCTCCAGTATCAACACACGCAACCTTCGATTCTCATTCTCCGCCACACCGGCATTTTGAGCATCTTAAAGCTTAGCGGTCCATTTGTATTCAGAGTGTTGCTTTCGCCCAGCGTTACGCCACCGCTCCCCCCCCCCCCCCCCCCCCCCCCCCCACCACTCGGCTCTCAGTGGATTAGTGTGGAAATCCAGTTGCAAATACTTCTCGAACTGGTACGATACGGCACGCGCTCGGGATGCAGCAAGACGGGAAAAACTTGTTGGTTCGAGTTCGTGACGCCCTCGGTTCGAGATTCTTCGCTCTGCAGTGAAGATGCGAGCAAAAAAACAAAATCTCAACTAATCGATACCAACCGGATTACCCGGATGACCCCGGTGCGGTGCAGATTTTTATTACTTTGCAACTGCGTCCTCGAGCTATATCTTTATTTTTTTTGACTGTATGCGGATACGAAAACACCGAGCATCATGGTGTAGAGAAAAACTTTAAAAAACCATGTCGAGCGTGTATAACGAGGGGCGAACAGTGTGCCAGAATGAAGCGAGAGCATTGTGAATGAAAAACACCCCGGCGGAGGAAACGGAACGGATCCGCTGCTGGCAGCCATTTTTCACAATTAACGTGTTACTAAATACTCCGCCCCCCGGGTTCCTAACACATTCGTCTCGGGTGGTCACCCGCCGGGGGGATACGAACCGCGCTGAAATGAACCTCCCTCCTGGGTGGTGTTGCTGTCCCTGTCGTAATTGTTTGGGAGTCCTTCGTAAGGCGGGGCAATTTTAAAGCACAAAACCAGTGTGAGCTGGGTTGACCTAGTTTAAAATTTAGCCCCACAAATTCTGCTGAGCTGAACCGAGTCGCGTTCCAACGTTTCTTTTAAGATAGTGTTTAAAATTCCATTTTAATTAGATTATTTAATATTTATTTATGAGTTACGGCTTTTCTTGGACTATTATTGATCGCCCGGGAACTTGTGGTTTTGAAGTTTTGCAATAAAAACAAACCCGAAAGAGAGTGGAGACTGCTCATGCTCAACACTCCCCCAAGCGACACGCACACAAACAGTCACCCGGAAACTCAATTAACTCGAACTTCAATTATGGCAATGCTTGCATTGTCATTTTTTTTGCTCAACGGACAGCGCTCCGGTCCTTGGAAAATGCCATTCCGCTTCTCGTGGTACAGCAGCAGCGCAGATGTTTTGAAAGGAATCTTATTTTCCGCCCGCATCTGCACGAGTGAGCTGCTCGAAGAAAGGTTTTATGCTGCTGTGCTTCTCGCGAGCTGGCTGCTGGGAATGATAGTTTTCACTAATTAATGAATGCATTGCATCGTGAAAAGAGCTACTAGAGTTGTTTTCAATGCGCTTAATCATTTAATGATGGACGTAAAAATGTCGCTACGTTTGAAAACAGTTGCAAGTGCAATTTGTATTTGTTGCTAGTTATGTCTTTCTATCTTTTCTTCACAAACGCTTTTTTTACTATTGCTCATATTTTAATAATCTTCTTCTACTAAAGACCCATTGAAAGAGTGGAAATAGTCTTTGGATGTAGGTTTTTCCATAAAACTAAGGGAAAGAAATAAAACAAAACCTTCTTTCAGTCGCACAAAACAATCCTAAAAACTTCGGAAAAACGTCGATATTAGTGAGTGTTTCATGTGAGAACGATGAAACAGAAAATACGAGTGATTGTCTCATAAACTATAACAAAGCAAGCAACTAAACCAACCCTAGATGTATGATAACATCAGGAGGCAACAACAGTATTGTAGAGATGAGAATTGCAACCCCTTTCTGGGAGATTCGAAACAACTCTTTTGGGAGTGGTTATAATCTAACTCGTTCACGAACGAGTCACAAGTAGCTCTATTCCGGACCACTGTGACGACAAGTAACTCACTCCTGAGTGAGTTAGATTGTAACGACTCACTCCAAATCCCACTCGTTTAGCAACTCCCGCTCGCTTTACGACTTTCCCTCACTCTTTACCCGATTATTAAATCACTCCTGAAAGAGTTGGATTATAACGACTCTCAAAGGAATCATACAACATATTTAACATGTTCGATTCATTACAAACATTTAACTCACTCACTCTTGCTGTAGTGCTCTGGATGTAGAAAATAATAATTAATACCCTTTGTACACAGAACCAAACTTCTTAAAGCCACCTATAGAGCTAACCCTTATCTTACTCTCTCAAAACAAACAGTAAAAGAATGTAGCATTTTTAAATTGACGCACTCAATCAGCGCACCGATGAACAACGGCACGAACCCACGGACTTTAGGAGCTCGCCCGGAGTTTGCCTCGTAGCTCGCTCGCTCTGCCGCACCAGGGCGAAAGTATCATTGGCGTAGTTTTATGGCGTCACCATAAATTGCGCAAGCAGGACTATCAATTTTTATTATCGCCGCCCTGTCCCGTGTAGTGCTGTCGAGCCATAAATCCTCGCCACCGAGCCGCACGCAGCGATCCGACACTGTACGGCTTTTCTTGGACTATTATTGATCGCCCGGGAACTTGTGGTTTTGAAGTTTTGCAATAAAAACAAACCCGAAAGAGAGTAGGATTACCCGGATGACCCCGGTGCGGTGCAGATTTTTATTACTTTGCAACTGCGTCCTCGAGCTATATCTTTATTTTTTTTTGCTCAACGGACAGCGCTCCGGTCCTTGGAAAATGCCATTCCGCTTCTCGTGGTACAGCAGCAGCGCAGATGTTTGATTAACTTTTCCCATCCGCTCCCGTATCTGTGTTGTGTGTTTTCATCGTGACACCTCTCACCCTCTCCACCCCTCTCGCTAGCACACCCAAACACACGCGAGAGAGCGACGCCACGGCGAGTAAAAAGGGGGCGCGAATGGGACGTCCAGCGGCAGCGAGAGCCCGCCCTGCCCGGCAGGAACGCTAAAGGCGCACCGATACTTTCGCGTGCCACGATCAAACAGGCGGCTTTGCGTCCACCGCAACACCCAAACCACCCAACCATTCCAACCACCCCCAACCACCCCCGGCACCCAGCGTCCCACCGCCACGCCCGTTCGATGCTGGGCGAGTTTCACCGGATATTTGAGAAGGTTATTGACGAAGCTTTTTTTTTGGGGCGGCCCACTCCTCCCACCCGACCCCTCCCACGTTTCGGCCCCCACCACCGCGTTACTGCACGTGCTAGTGTGCCCGTGTGCCTGTCTAGTGTTGTTTGTGCGTTTTTTTTCTTTCTCTCAATTCGTTAATTTCCTGTGTAATTTTCCTGTTTTTGATTCCAACCGCTTTTCTCGTGCCATTTTTCGTGCCATTGAAAACTGCTCCTTTTGAGCCAACACATTATGGGTTGGGTTTGATTTGCTGCGTTTTAAGTCCCCTCGGTATAGTGGGGAATGTTCTCCCGAGCTTTTAGAAGTGCGCAATGGCGTATTTCTTATCAACCATAATCCCAAGTTTCTGCTTCTACGTTAAACTTACTCCACTTTTTTAAAAAGCATGCTCTCTCTCTTTCTCTCCTCGGAGGCTTCTTTCTTAAAACGATTTTTATCCACTTTAATCTTTGATCCTCTTATTTCCTTCTTTAATCATACCGATTTTGAATCGCATAGAACAGTTTCCCACGACACTCCGAAGGTTCTAAACCAACGAATAATTGAGTCCGGGACCGGGACCGGGAGCGATCTTCCAACACGCACCCGTGATTCGTATCGTTGCCGCTGCGTTGGCTCGGCGAAGAGAGCTTCCCTGATTGAATCAATTTTATCCATTCCCATTTTAATTGGCTTGCTATCGTTTTGCCTACGCCTGTTTCGGATGTCCTGCTCCTGCTCACGGTTTCTTTTTTTTTCGTTTCGCTCCGCTTCCTGTTCCTGATCCCTCCGGCAGTTGCAATCACATTCCCTCCCTTGTCTCTCGCGCCACCTAATCCCCTCGGTGTTTTCCGTTCATTCGTTCGTTTATCACCAATTAAGTTTTGATTGCTTTTTGTGTTGACCGGTCAGCTCAAATCTACTGAGTGAAGCAAGCAAACACACAAAATTGTCCGTTCCGCAGTTCGAAGATCGGCTGGACGGGGCTGGACGTGGAAATGTACTACTGTCAAAATCGAAAAACCATGTTTACTCTTTTGCTCTAGTGGGTTTGGCACTAGCTTTTAATAATGACTATTATCCTCTCCTTTCGATCGATTCCTGTTTCGGTAGATTTGTGCAACTTTTTCTCTCTTTTTTACTCTGTTCTCGTTATTTGTTCATTTCCTAAATATTCGCTTAATGTAGTACGAACATGTCGTTTGGCCTAATTAGCTAGTTGATGCGATGTTTCGTTCGTTTATCACCAATTAAGTTTTGATTGCTTTTTGTGTTGACCGGTCAGCTCAAATCTACTGAGTGAAGCAAGCAAGCAAACAAAATTGTCCGTTCCGCAGTTCAAAGTTCGGCTGGACGGGGCTGGACGTGGAAATGTACTACTGTCAAAATCGAAAAACCATGTTTACTCTTTTGCTCTAGTGGGTTTGGCACTAGCTTTTAATAATGACTATTATCCTCTCCTTTCGATCGATTCCTGTTTCGGTAGATTTGTGCAACTTTTTCTCTCTTTTTTACTCTGTTCTCGTTATTTGTTCATTTCCTAAATATTCGCTTAATGTAGTACGAACATGTCGTTTGGCCTAATTAGCTAGTTGATGCGATGTGCTTTAGATATGAAATTTGAGGTGTGCTGCGTGCGACTGTGTGTGAGAGCAGGTGAACGATCGTGCGACCACGGTCACCACCGCTGTTACTCATTTCGAACGCAACCGTACTCAGGCTCGATGTTTTGGCTTTCTGTAAAATTTATAACACGAGTAGAAACTGAAATATAAAGTATCCAAAATTAATAAGCTCTTTCATTTCTACCTATTTTGTTAGTACGACTTATTTATGATTCTTATTAAGTTTTTCGAAGCTGTTTTCTTAGTTTATTGATTTTTATATACGAAATTATGGTTTTATAAACAACAAACACATCAAACACACTATCCCACCTTCAAAATTGACCATCAAAATTGTTCCCAAACCTTCAAACGACACGTTTTTTCCTCTAAGTTTCCACTGAAATCAAATTATTCAACAACAAAAACGACTCCTTTTCATCACTTTCCTGCTTACTCTCATCAACACAAAAACATACTTCGATCGTTAAGCTGAACAAAGGACTTAGGAGTAGGAGTAGGCAATAGACTTGCCTTTTGAGAGGTGCTAACCGTCTGCAAAACACCAGCCGCGAGTTTTCAATCGTTAACACAAACGGTCTCTTAATCCTTTGCCATTCGAAACGCCGCCGCTGCTGCTTCGTTACTATCGTTATCAAGAGCCAGATGGTTTTTTTGTTTTTTTGTTGTTTTCCCAAGCGTAGTTTTAACTGAATCTACGCTCCTCAACGTTCGAAAGTGAGCACCGCACCAGCTCACCGGCAGTACGTTTGGGTGGGTTCGAGGAATTAGGATTTATCGTGAAAGTTCTACCGGTGAACAGCCGATGCGAGCAGCTGAGGCGGATGGGACGAAGAGTTTTCAAACTTTCTCTCACATTTACAGAGGCTGTTTCCTACATACGATGGATGTGCAAATCTCTAAATGAAGTAATCAATAAGAACGACATGAACAGTTTTTCTTTGACTTGTTTCTTGTCAGTTAAACTTGTCAGGATTTGTTGAAACGATGAAATATTTCAACAAACTACGCTAGAATAGTTTTGTTTCTTACTTATAAGGCGCTTCAACTCACATGGTTTGATATGATAAGCAAAATTTGTTAGTTGAGACTAATCTTTTCATTGTAATAGCTACAACATCATTCACAACTGGTGTTTTAAAAAAAATGGT
Organism: Anopheles cracens; assembly: GCA_002091845.1. Lineage (NCBI taxonomy): Eukaryota > Metazoa > Arthropoda > Insecta > Diptera > Culicidae > Anopheles > Anopheles cracens. The sequence continues at coordinate 34,281 of KZ068064.1, forward strand.
TTAAATGTTTTTTTTTACGTTTCTAAGAACACATCGCATAAGAGATCACCCTTATTTATTTGAAAACAGAACAAAAAAGACATCCGGCAGTAGCGAAAACGTGACTAAGAACACATCGCATAAGAGATCACCCTTATTTATTTGAAAACAGAACAAAAAAGACATCCGGCAGTAGCGAAAACGTGTGTCCAAAAGAACGTTCCCCCGTCGTGACATGAAATCCACCTGTTGTGCCTGACACCGGCCCTTATGCATTCCGGGCTTTCAATTCATTCTGGAAAAATAGCCGGCAACGAACAGAGTGGATGAAAAAAAAAAACACGCCATGAACCAAGCATCCTTCGGTTGAGTGACACCTCAGGGGAAAGCGCCCATAACGCCCTGACCGTGGTGGATATTAAATAAAAGCAAACATGTCCACCATTTCCCACGCGACGACGACGACGACGAGGACGAGGACGAAGGGCCCCACACGCCCGTCTCGGTCACCGTGTTTACACCTTCAAGTGTAGCCGCCCCGGGTAAGATTTGTGTGCCTTCACCGCACAAACAAGCTGCCGGCCGTATTAACAACATCAGCAAGAACAACAACAACCACTCGTCGTCTCGCAAACATCCCCGGCACCAGGCTGAACGGAAAAGGGGATGTTTTTCCCGAGCCCGGGCGTTGTTTTCATTGTGCGCACAGGCGTACACCGTCGGGAGCGACACTCCCCGGGCGAGGGGACCGCGAGCCTCAATTTGATCAGATTTATATCGATTGCCGTGTGTGGCGCAATGTTGGGGCGTATCTGTCGATACGTCATCGGTCTGGCGGACGGGACACGCGGGACAAGCGCTGGGGGAAAGCAATTCCGGCGAAACGAAATCGAACGCGGGCCCGGCCCGGCACGGTGATGGATTTCGGCCGAAGAAAATCTTCATCGACGGGGAAAATAAATCCTGACAAATCGAACCGGAGATACACGCGCCCGGGCTGGATTGCGCTGACCCAGATGTGTCCTTGTGATTATGTCGATCGACACGCGGGTTTCGTAACGGTTTCGGTTTACAAAACCAATGCCTTTTCCCGTCGATTAATGTGTGGAATTATTCATAACCGTAATGACCGTAAAGAAGGCTATAAATAAATTTCCAATTTCCACTCGCACCGGGAACGCACTGCCGGGCCCGGATTGAGGCAACTGTCGCATAGGCCCACCGTGTCCCCTCTCGGAAAAAGGAGAACAAACATCAAGCTGACAACCAATCAGCCTTTCCAGCCATTCGAAATCTTCCTTTCTTTCTTTCTTTCGTTTTTGTTAGCTTTTCCCAACTGACAGCTTGTCTCCAGTTCACTCCTAGGCAAACAAAAGAAAGAGAAATCCTCCTTTCCTCGAAAACGGTTGGAAACTTTTCCCATCTCCTTTGCCGGTAGCTAGGGAACGAACTCTTCTAACAACACATCGACGTAACCCACGACTTTTATCTGTGCGCGAGCCTTTCTGCGTGCATTTTTGTTTTTTTCCTTCTGTTGCTGCCGGAATTGTCATCCATTCTGACGTTTGTTTGTGAAAAGATTTCAAAGCAGAAATGGACAAAAAAAATCGCACCACAAACACACCTACTGTGCGACACGAAGGGTACGGTTTAAAGGATCCAAAAACATAGCGGGACGATCGAACTTTTTACTGCTCGGATGAACGATACCAAGAAAACAACGCACTAGCTACCACAACACCGTAGCAGTGGCAGCAAGACGGAATCGATTTTTTATTGATACAGTAAACTGTTGTTAGTAAAGAGATAATGTTCCTGTTCTTTATTTCTGTACTTTTGATAGATGTTGGAAGTACTTTTACTAAAAGTAATTAATGCTTTTCTATTGGTGATTCAAACAGAACATAGGAGAACGATTTTGATAAACTTCCGCATGGTTGCGACTATATTCTGAACTATTAAACTAAACGCAATCTTAAAATGATTGTTTAAAACAAAAAAAAACTCAGCTAGACCCATACTGATAAGAAGCAATAATCAGAATGTTTATTTGATCCACAAATTAGCTATGAAACTTGTAGAAATTATCTTAAGATTGAGCCTCTTAAAATTAGAATATTCATTAAAATAAGATAGAACAATTCCTTTCAGTCAACTATCATTGTGTTCGCTATTCAACATTAGCAATATCCATTATGACTAAATCAAAATCATATTATAATACAACGAATGAACAGATGTATCGCAAACCTAAGAATATAAACGCATTCATTGTAAAAAAAATCGCTTCTGTTCCATGATAGCGTGGCGCCATCTCTTGACGAGTAGCGGTACTTGCAATATATTCAACGTTCTTATACTTTTCTACTGATACAGCACGACATTTGATAAAACTTTGCAGTAATATTACTTATTCATCCATAAAGATTATCGTACTACCTCTGTATCTATCCATCTTAGCATATGAACAAGCAGCATCGATAAATACACAATAACGTTCGCGTTCGATCGATAAATCTTCATACAACTCTTGAGCCGCACTTTGCCCCTCTCTCTCTCTCTCTCTCTCTCTTTCTCTTTCTCTCGTCAAAACTAAACGGTACACCATTACACAGCAATCCATTTTCATCAAAACTCCTCCAACGCCAGCGCAAACTTTTACCCCGTACCCACCAGCGCAAGTATCAAGTATCGGAAGATGTTTATCGGACATTTTTGCAACATTCCAATTATTTATTCAACCATCCGGTCCGCGCCGCGTCGTCGGGGTCAGGTGCGCCCCCGGGGTCCGGGACACGTGCCTTCGCACCGTCCGATCGTTTGACTTATCGGCCTAGCCTCGGGCCCGGCCCGGCGGAAGAATGTTCCGGTCGTCTCCAGCCGACCCGGTCAGGCGTTTACGCATTCAACGCACGAAAGCCCAATAAATGTTCGACCAGCGGTATCATCGGTTGGTTTCAGCCCACTCCAGCAGCCCTCGCCGTCTGGAGTGTGCTGCTTGCCGTTTGCAACACACCACGAGCGTGTATTGTGACTAGAGCAAACAGCAAACAGCAAAACAAACGGGGGGAAAGAGAGAACGAAACCATTTCAATCTACTGGGCCAACTCCCGCGAGAATTTCGGGCAGCACGTTGTGACGGGTTTCCCCGCAAAAGCCCGAATGAAACCGGCAACGTACACAGGAAACGCTCTCCGACTCAGTACACCCCGTGGGTAAGAGCGGAATTCCCTGCGCGAGTTGTGCTCGGTTCGGAAAGAAAACGGCTCGGAAAAAGCGATACGTGTGACACGACGGAGACGAAGAAATCGTTCTCCACAGGTTGCCCTGCATTCTGCGAATAACTGTCGGTACAATCACCTCCGGTCTGTGTGTGTGTATGAGTTGCGTTAATGCAATTATTTCACTATAAAATTTTCACCCAAATGCCAAACATTCACCGAACGCCATCCGCATCCCGGCCCACTGTACAGCAATGCTGATTTATGATGCCAAAGCCGAGGACAGCTTTTGCATTTTTTGCCCCTCCCTCACCGTCCTCACCCTCCACGCCTCGTGCCCCTTCGTGTGGCATAAATCACCACACTCCTCGAAGAAACCGCCGGGTGGGAGTTTAATGTAAAGTAACCGTAGCATTGCGGTCGTACGGTGGGATCGCCTATTGGATCGCCGCACTTTCGCCGAGCCCGAAAAAGGGAACAAAGTGCGGCAGGACTTTCGCCATCAATCTTCCTCTCGACGGGGACGGTGGGGACGCGATCCTTTTTTGTATGTCTGTATGTGTGTGTGTATTCGAACGCGCAACGGGGTCACATCGCCATAGTCGGTATCGTCTTTCACGGACGTCCAAGGGTCCCTTTTTTGTGGTGGTGGCGCGATGGTGGAAGTGGAGCGAACGGAAGAATTTCCACCCGCAAAACCGCCGTTCGGAACGGGGCTCGGTTCCTCGGTGGATTTAAATTTCTATCAAAGCTCTCATACAGCGGGCGCATTGTTGCTTGGAAAAGGTTTTCGTTTCAAAACCCCCTCCCCCCTCCGTACTCCGTCATTCTTTCATTATCATACACGGTTTGAAAAGAATGAATCAGTAAAGGCTAAAGTGTTTGATAGCACATGGGGGCGCCACGTGGAAAGGATTAAAGATTTTGTAAGGAAT
>KZ068064.1:39677-59932 GCA_002091845.1 Anopheles cracens
TTATGTCTGCCCCGTACCTCTTCCAGACTGCCATCAACGATGACACAGTGAACTCCTTGCTGCGACTGGTTGGGATGCAGTTGAACGGCACGGCCGGCACCGTCACGATGGCCGCCGCATCGGAACCGCCCGAGCCGCCACCACGCAATCCGGACAAAATCAACGCTTCGCTGAAGCAGCTCGCGGAATCGGTGAGTGGGTTCTGTACATTAAACTACACGAGAACGCTCCCATATCATGCAACAGCCAACCCCAAATTACTGCTCGCGTTGAAACCTCCACCAAACTACGGCCAAAATCGATTGTCTCGCTAAGTCGCGCAGATTTCACTCATGCGGTGATCATAATAACACCTGCAAGCTTCCCAGCGCTTCCCACATCAAATCAAAATTTCATCAACTCGGCGAATCGAGCTGTGCGAGCTTACCTGAAGTGGAAGGATAGTTTAGCTCCTCCCAAACACCATCAAGCCATCCCTCGCCAGTATTCCTGTCTGCAGCGATCACGTGTCCCGGCAACGCCGACAACGACCGCCGTAATCAAATCAATGTCTGCCTCCCGCCGCGAAAGCTCGATTCGACTGCGGGAGAACACTAAATCCGCTTTCTCGGCTCACACGCGTCCCGGAGCCCCTCGAAGACACGGTGCGGTCGTTGTCGTCGCTGCAACGCCTTCAGATGGGGGGACAGAAACTTACCCACCTTGGCTGCATGTGTGTGCATGACGCACTCCAACCCGAGCCCGGCTCCGAACTTGTCGGAATAAATCGTTTGTCGATGTTCTGAGCCCGGGGCGTCGTACCACTAATGGGCAGCCTCGGAAACGCCTCGGATTGCAGTGCCGTTGCTCTGAGCCTGCAGGGCACGATGTACGGCAGTTGAACAAAAAAAAAATGCAATTACATTCATTAGCGAAAGAGTAATTCCCTTTCGGGCATTATCCGCCCTGTCTAACATGGGATTAACGTTCCATTTCGTTTCGGTAGACGCTCTTTTGATTGCATTCGTTATCCCGACGGGAGAGCGATGGAAATGTCATCAACCGTGTGGTAGAGGGCGTACTTTGGATATTGAAACTAGAAGCAAGATTATGTGCAATTTAACCTACCCGAAGAGGTTAACAAAGCGTGAATGATTTGATTTATAAATGCGTAGAAATTGACCAAGCACACTTTCATTCTTAAATGTTAACCTCACTTTCATTCTTAAAGAATGTTAAAATTTTAAACAAGCATAAACCCACAGGAAAGATGAAGTTTTCGCTAAAAAAAATGTTACCAAACACTGCAAAAACACGCGCCAATTTAAACCCCAAACCTAAATATGGAAACTGTGCCTTTGGCTTCCCGTGGCAGCTGGTTTCCTCGTGCGCAAATCTCACCTCAAATCCTTTGAGGCTTCTTCAGCTCCGCACATACATCAACGCAAACCGGTCCCAAGTAAACACGACCCTTCTCGCCCGATCGGCCCCATCCGAATGATCCTGTAACATCAAACGTTTTAATTTACAGCCCATTGTGTCGCGTGTTCGCGCCGGCCCGTCCCGGAGTGGAAATTCCGAAATCTACGAACCGACGAGCAATTAATGCTAATTTGGAACGTTTATTTGTTGCGCACGCTTATCGCGTCGTGGCCCTCCACTCGACGATGGGCGGATTTTCGCACGGGACGATGCTGCACTGCCCGAGTCGGACGGACGGTCGCCGCATTAGCCTAGAAACCGGAGTGCCATCGTGGCGGAAAACTGTCATCAGCGGAAATGGTTTCCTCCCGCTCGGCTGCCCGGCACTAACACCACTTGCCGCAACCGAAATCGATGCTACGCTCATTATCCGCGCTCGCTGAGATTTGAGCAGATTTTAGCGCGCACTTGGGAATGCTTGCTACTAGTGCCGGCAAGGACGTTTCGGTGCTTTGCTTTTTTTATCTTCTTTTTATATCTAGTGGAAAAGCCAACAGCACAGACCAAATGGCGTGCTGTACTTCGGTGACTGTGCTTCCGGGAGACCGCATCCGGGCCCGATCCGCAGCCAACTAACTTCAATTGATAAAATTTACATATAAATTAAACTGCTGTCACAGGCAGCTGCCGCGGCCGAGGCTATTATTTGTACCGGTTGCGCACACCCGCGCATAGTTTCCGCGCGCGAGTGAAGTAGTGTGTGCTGGCTGGCAGGAAATTGTTTTCCCCGTGGTGTGCCTTTTTCCGCATTTCGTACTGATTTGATTGACGATAACGATGGTGGCAGGCCGAGGTCAACTGCGATGCTGCTGCTGATGCGAAGTGCATCGTAAACGGTTTAGGTTTGCGGCGAACGTCCTTTAACTCGATCGCCAGATCGCGTGTTTACCCATTAGCACCTAGTCTGTACCTAGGAGTAGAGAGAGGGATAGAGAAAGCGTATCGTGACTGTTTTCGAGTGGTAACCCTATTTGACGTTGAATGAGTGCGCTCCGTTAAAGTGCCAGGCATCTGAATCAGCTGTTAGTATAGCTGTTTGAGGTTCTTTATAGATTCATGAGAATCTAATCGAAGGTTTGGTATTTTTTTAAGAGCTTCTTTATACAATTTTGAGCGAATTTGAGAGTAGGAATGATGTTCAATGCACGATATCATCCTCAATGAGGTGCAACTGACAACTCAAACGTTAGAGAAACATTGTCAAAGCTATTTGTAGTACATATTGCATTCTTTTAGGCAGAATTTCGTCCTATAAGCCGGATAGTCTAGAATTTGGACCTCAAAACGCTTCGCTTTTAGGTAAAAATTGGCAAAAAATATTAAATACGACCTTAACTATTTTTCGATACAGTCGTGTTTTTGCGTGCATCATGAAGAAACAGAATTTTTAAACATCCATGTTGAAATTTAGGTCTTCTATTGGAACGCTTTGAACCGAAAAGATACCAACACAGTTCTGCCAAACTTTTGTCCACAAAGCACACAATAGGATTAACTACGTTAAGCAAGAAACACGTGCCCTACTCGCAAGGCTAACATTCACACAACCCATTGTCCACATTACTCACAGAAAACACGTTCGCTGGATACGGCCGATAAGACGGCGGCATCCAGCACCGCCAGCAACGGTAGCCGTCCGTTCCGACCGATCCTGTCGCTGGACAATGCCAAACCGACCAAACCGTTCGATGTGCCGGAACGTGGCACACCGACGTCCGCACCGGCCGTCGCCATCGGCGCGACCGAACCCCACGCGGTGGCGTCCGAACCGAGCGCCAGCACCAGGAGGATCTTAAGACATAAATAAGTTAGGAACTATTTTTATTTAAAAAAAGTGGTCTATAAGCTTTGGTGGTCTAAGATTTATTTAATTTGCATTCTTCATGATGTTATTAAACCATTATTTAGATATTAAACCATTTTTAACACAAACTTCTATGAAGATCTTAAGACACAAATAAATAAGGTAGTATTTTTTCCAAAATGTGTGGTCTAATAAGCTTTAGTGGTCTAAGATCTAAGGTAATCTTCATGCTTCATTATGTTTTTAAACCATTTTTAAATACTGTTTCATATAATTTGTAAAATACTAGAATGTTAAAGCATCGGCGAAAACCCGCACCCGCACAAAACTGCCGCACCACGGTCCTCAAACGAGCTAAAACAACGAAAGTTCAATCGTTCAGTTCGCAAAATTTTCAAAGCTAAAAGCTGCTGGGACATTTTTAAATGTAATCTTCCCACATCGAAGACTCTAAAAGCACTCCCCGCTCGCCCCATGAGTGTCCCCGATCCAAGTGGCACCGAACATAACACGGCCCATCTGGCACCTCCACGGTCCCAAACGATGCCACACACGTCACGTGAATCGGGCCTGCGAACTGTCAGCCACCGAACGACACTTTCCGTCCCCAGTCCGGGTCACGTCGGAAGCGCACCGGCGCAGAACGGGAGCACCTGCGCACCCGGCCGAGGCTTTTAGTTTCAGGCGCGTTCCCGGAAGGATTTTTCACCGCGTTTTGTGTGCAGGGCGTCGCGCGAAGTAGAGTGGGCGCAAATGTAAAGCAAAAAAGGTTGGGCAGCCAACCGTCATCGTCGTCGTCTGTCACCGGTAATTGCGTTAGCTGCCCGTCAGCCCATCGTGCCGCGCACTTCATCTTGACGCTGCTGGAAACTGTACCGTTTTGTGTGCTCAGGTGTCTCAGGCGGGAACGTTCTTGCGGTGCAGAGAGCGCGGAAAAGTGTGTGGGTAATACAGCGATGATACGCTGCTGTGCTGTGTGGCGTGACGTGCTTTCCGCAGCTCAACGGTGGCCAAGTGGACCTGCTAAACTGCTCAAATGGCAAATGAGCGGATGAATGATGCTTGAGTCATCTGTAACACGAACGTGGGGCGGGTAGAGCAAAACAGCGCTTCCTTTTAACAATGTTGCAAATACATAAGAGTTGTGCTGCTTAAAATCAACAGCGCCAGTTTTGGCACACACACACACACACACACACAAACACCTACAGAGGATAATATTGCAATGGAAGGAGAAAACTACCTGCAAATACACACCTGTAGCCGGCACAAGTCCCGGAACCGGCACACCATCACACACAGCCGACGGTGCCTGTGTAACATTTTCTGCAGCTTATGTTTTCACGTAGCTTAAGTTCACCCCACTCGATAAGCGCTCTCTGGAGGGCTTTTCTGGCCATAAAAATGCGACACCAGACGTCCGTTTCGGACATAAACACGCTACTTTGTAATGTTATGCATGCTCGGGGCGAACGCGAAAAAGTACAGACGCAACATTGTCCGCGGGCGTCCGCCACTGCTAGACTTCCAATTAATTCCGAGCACACACACACACAGCAAAAAAAAAACCCGCACACCGATAAAAATTATGTCCGCCCGATCGTTTCATCGGCACGCTATAATTAATCGGCTTTGCTGGAAATTCAATAATGCGCACGCCAGCATGCCAGCGACTTGCCCCGGATTGGTTGATGAATTTTTGATGCGTGATTGACACTTTTCCAAACGCCATCGGACTGCATCGAACCGGAAGGGAAATTAATTTTACACCCCCACCCCTGTCCACCTCACCACGGAGGATGTGATCGTTGGTGCTTTTTTTAAACTCTTTATGCTCAGTGTTTACGGTAATTAAACGGTCCGTGGGCAGTGTGGTGATGCTTTTGAAGGGCATCCGCTCAACGCAAGCTGCTGTTGTGGCCGATTAAGAGGCGCGCGAGCAATTGACGTTTGCAATTCATTATGTCGCGTGTATGTTGGTCCTCGTAGGTCTTCGATGATTTTGTGATTTGTTTTACGTTTGAACGTTTAAAATGCATACAACATGCAGGACATTCTATCATCGCATTCGTTTGTCCCATGGCATATCAGGTTTCATTAGTTAATTTATCTTCAATAATAGGATATATCAATAAGAGGAATAATTGAATGATGAGTAAAGATAGGGAATTAAATCTAATTAAATAAATTTAATCTAATTTGTCCTTGATAACTTCACAAGATGAAAAGCATCATATTCCGATGTTTGTTTGGTTTGCATCTAAAACTCAAAATATTACACTCTTACTCGTGAAAGACCAATGTAGAGATTGAATATCGTGCATATTAAATTAAAATCACATTTGTTTTGTACTGTGCAGCAAATTAGGAAATTTCCGTATACGTTTTTCAAATTTTAATGCAAACTATCCTCGTCGAACCTCCTAACAAACCTCATAAAAATGTTTAGAATACGTTATTTCTGCCAGATTAAATGTTAGTTCCTCTTTGAAAAAAACCTTCTTTAGTTCAGGAGATAAAAGCACATACATGTTCATCGTTTGCTACAATGTTTACAATGTTTAGCACATAAGATAATACGTTTAATTATTTCATTAAACAACTGTACATACATTGTGATGCAAATTTGTAATACTGTACTAAACTCACAGTGAGCATCTCAATCCATAATGTCCTGTGCATTTCCAACTACTTATTAAGAAAGCCAGGGCCTCCTTCAGGGGTGGTGATAATATATCTAAACCCAGCCAACCAAACCACATTCAAACATGCCAGACGTAAAGCAAACACAAACACACACTCGCACACACTCGCACACATCCGACTGTGTTCGACAGATTGAAATATGCAGCCACAGCACACCGTGACGGCGAGGTTCATGTAATAAACCATGACGGCCAAATCTCCCGCACAGGCCCCGGTGTGCCCGGTTCCTGGTGAGTGCGAGTTTGATGGAAATCTCCTCCCCCAGATGCATTATTCAACCAGTGCCCAGGCCGACTGTGGACCGGCCAGCCGGTGCACACCTGGATTGGATGTATGGAATGGCGCTCGAAAGCTCGCCCATTTCACTCATCGATGGCAAACAACCGAACCTAACAGCTCACCGCGGCCACCGTGGTTTAATGGAACCACCGCTGTCTAGAGGACGAACTGGAAAGAGCAAGATGCACATGCGATTATTTATGGAAGGAATTCAGCCGCTCGCTCGACTTCGTACGCTATTTCAGAAATAGTGTTCTCCTGGGGTCACTTTTCGCTTCGCCTACGACAAAAAACGCACCCCAAACAGCGAGTTGGGAGATGAAATTTTTGCATCCCGACAAACGGAAAGCGCACGATAATTGCCATCTCTCCATCTCCGATCCTTCATCCCGCCACGGAGATGTTCACCTGTCCCTGCTGCACACCGTGCATGCGGTGCATACTTTCCATATCGAAGTTATGGTCCGCTCGTGCTCGTCCTTTCGAAACCCACCACCTGCGCGAAACCGGACATGGTCTGCCGGAGTTGATTAGTTCGTTTATTAGCTCATTAAATTCGTTCACTGCACATGAAAATTGCTATTTTCGATTGCTTTTCCGACGAATTCAGCATCCGGTAGCGTCGCTCTCTCAACCCCGGGACTTGACCCCGGCCGTCATTCACCTGTCGATCAATCGGTCAGATTGAAAGGTGGACCGGCGCGCGTGCGGATGAGAGAGCAGCTAATGAAATTTGCACACACATACACCGGCGGACCGGGAGAGATGGTCGCTTCCGTCGTCGGCGTCGGATGAATGGGCACGAATTACATTAATTTTACTCCCAACCGAACCACATACGGCTGGACGGATGGGGCGTGTTGTTTGCACGGTGCTGCCCTCTTCCTTTAAATCCTGTTAGATAGTAATTTAAAGGACATTTTGAAAAACGAAGGACAAATTCAATTCGGACACATTCCGGGGCTGGTGGTCGAAAACAAACAGCAACTCCAGCTTTCACCAGACCATTACCGTTTAAGGATGCTTCGTTTTTGTGTTTAATTGTTTTAAAAGCCCACTCACGCCTGACCAACAATAACAACAACAACAAAAACAAACAGCTCCGATAACAACTTTTTCCGGCCTTAAACAAATTTTCAACGGCAAATTTAATAACGACCCCGTTTTCGTGTCACGTTCGCGTCGGCGCCCATTCGCGCGAGGTCGTGAAAATGGAAAACATCTTCCCCGCCCCCCCTCCCATACTCCCAAGCAAATAAAACAATCCCGAAAATTGGCCGGTGAAGTGAAGATCGCGCATCCACAGCCTTCCACACGAAAAAGCACTCAAGCTCACCACCTCCCACCACCCACCGCGCCGCTAATGACGTACGCAGTGGGCGCAATCAAAAGCGATGGCCCACGTGCCAAAAATAGATCCTCCGCCCGGCGCTGTGGCACGGATCCTCGGTTTGATGGTTTTTTTCCGTTGTTGCGTAAACCGTTTGATGGAGCCTTGATTCTCCCAAGAACATTACCTCCACCACCCATCCATCCTCGATTCGGCCGTTCGACCGTGATTTCGGTTACATGCCTCTGTTTTACTCTTTGTGCAGAAAAGCTACGCCGGTGGTCGATAAACACGAGCAGCCATCTTCGTCTGCGTTATCCTGTCGAGCGCAAAAGCACTCGTGTTGGTAGGGAGCAACGTGCCGGTTGGACAAGATGATGGTTACTAAATGTGGCAATTACACACTAACGAAACAACAAAAAAAAGAACCTTGCACACATGTTCCAATTCCCAGCTGGTGCGTGGTGCTCTGTTGGAAGTAGCAAAAAAACCATAAAACCGAAGAAAAGACTCTGCCGCTTTTCCTCCCTCTCCGAAGAGGACAAGAACCAACCCTGAACCAATGGAGCAGCTTGACAACGCGTGCTCTTTTTTGCGTCCTGCCCGCTTGGTTGACATTCGCTCCGTGAGAAACCGAAACAGCGGGCTGACCTTCGGGATGTCAGCCGGCCGGCCGGTCAACCGACCGGGCGGCGGCCTCAGCTGCATTTGTGTACGTGTGGGTTCGTGTCTGGCCCGGCGGCGTGGCGTGGTCGGTTATGTTCGTGCATAATTTATAGCGACAGATAATAAACGAGCGTGTACGGCTATCGCTTAAAGGGCGGGTTGCCCTTAAACGTACCGAAAAAAAAAACTTCGCATGTACGGTAAAGACGGGCACAAATGGTTGTGTCAAACAGTTCCGCAATGAAGCTGGTATTAATGGAAAATAATGCTATTAATTTGAAAGTAATGCACAGCAAAGTTGTTCATTCCACGGCTTGTATGTACACACTGTTCTCTGGGCACTGAAGTTCCAAACATTTTCGGTTTTCAATTACAGCATTTTTACAATTCGAGGACAACTATACTGGATTGTGATCTAGAAGTTATGCTTCGAATGGTAGGAATTTGTATTTGAGAGTAATTTTTAAGGAAAACTCTCATTATGGGTGATTATGGGATTATTATTATGAGATCATGACTTCTATAAATCGAGCAAATCTGGGATTGATCAACTGACCGAAAATCATGTCCAAATTGTACTTCCATTCCATCGATCTCATAGTTTGCTTTGGCAGTTGGTGTAGTTGTATTCGGTGAAGTTTAAAAGATATCTGAAAAAAGAAGTTCATGCACAATGACAAAAACATGTCCATGTATTGAATTTTTTTTAATACATAAATGTAATGCCTTTTTGCTTGAAAAAGGATCATAAAGCACTACTCCGCTCACCAGTGGGACCAGTGGTTTTCCATTCCTACATGGAGGCACTTCGCTCGTCCTAGGTTGATGCGAGTGTTGATGAATATGCAGTCCAATACAAATCGCGTAAGCGAATGCAAACACTTTCAGCAACCGTGTGTGCCTAATCGAATCATGAGTTGAAGTGTATTGGGCCGGCACAAAAAAAGGACACGTCGACCAAAAACTGGCAGTTGCATATTGTATGCTTTTGATGTGCGAGATGTATTGGCTTGCAAGGCAATCAATAACAAAAACGAATGCATCAGGATCGCACGGTACCAGTTTGATATTTCACTTCGGCGTTCGTTTGTCCATCCTTGTCGAAAACAACTCGCTCGTACCGTTTTGTAAAGAGCTAAACTTAAGTAGCTTCAATTACTTCCCCCCCCCCCAGCGTTGGGGTACGTTTATTTGTGTGTGCTTCGAACGCGCTTTCCGATATTCCTTGTCGAGTAGAACGCGAGTAGTAGTTTATTTGCTGGAGCAGGTCGGCGGATTGAGTTTAAGTATCGTCTCATTTCGCCACGTAACGACCCACGTGCATGGTGCTGCTCCGTTCGGATCCGTTCGGAGTTATAGATGAATCCCGGGCACGGTGAGTGTGTTTTCTATTGGATCAAAGAGGATAAATATGCTCACGGTGTGGCGCACACATACACAGCCAAAGCAAATATAATATCGCATATGGATCCCGCATTCGACAAACACCCACCTCCCCCAGTGGCTTATGGAGAAGCTTGCGTTACGGGCAAACAGAGAACGATCCCTTTCAATGCACCTGGTTATGGAGCGAAAAGAAATACTTGTCCAAAAGGTTTTCCTGCCCTGCTTTGAGTGCTCTCGTTTGTTTCTTCATCCGTTTAATGCTAACAGACTCGTAATATATTTCCCATACCGTTTCCACCTACGGGCGTCCTTCTGGCGCATCGCGTAACTATCGAAACCGAATCAAAATTATTATCCACATTAACGCTTTTCTGTGCTGCGACGCAATGATGATGAGTTGAGTGAAAGCAAACTTCCATGCACGACCACGCTCAAGGATGGTTCCGTACGAAAAGAAGCCGCCCGGTTGCTTGACTTGTTTTTCGCTAACGAAATCAGGACTCATCGCATTCACCTTCACCATAGCAGCATCGCAGCGCGGAGAATTCCTTCTTTTTCAAAAGCTCCCATTCCGCTCTCACCGCCATCATATCGCTTCTTTCGTCAGCAACGTTCGCCACCAGAGTGCAAGGGTGGATCGCACAACAGCTCGCACGAAGTTCGCTATCCGTCAGCATTCATCATCCAGCAAATCTGTGCACCCCTTCGGTCGCCGTCGTCTCCTCGACCCACATCGTTCGCTTCCTACCGTTTGATTCGTGCGGGGATTAAAAAGCACTGGCGCAAGACGTCGCCGGGAGTCGCGCTGCAGACGCTTCGGACAATATCGCGTGCTGCTTCCCCGGGCCTAGCCGGAAAGTATGCTGGCGGCTGAGCCAACGCCGTGTCCTTTCGCTTCATTGCATCGTCCGCACTGGCAAAGCTCGGCTTTCATAAGCGCTATTGCTCTATCGCAATCTCTTGCCAAATTGCTGCTTGGGAATGGTGATATTTACATTCCTTTTCGGTGTCGTTTATCTTTTTATGGACATTTTTATGCATTTATTCGAGGCTCGTGTATGCTTTCTTGTTTCGTTTCTCCATTTTGCTCCGCTGTGCACAAAGCGCATACGCTCGATGTCGGTACACCACGCTATGGCACTGCTTTGTCCGTATGGGTTTTGGGATCTTCTGACCCAATGTTTCTAAAGCACAATGTTTTTTTTTCAACTGTTTTCACCCCTCGTCTCCATTTTTCTACAGAAAAAAACGTGTTGTATGGGAAATTTTAAAACCAACCTTCTAGTTTGCTTAGTCATGAACAAATCTAAAACGTAACTTTAGTCAGCAACATAAGATTAAAGCGTATGTTAACACAAAACGACATCATAAAGAATTATAAACAAAGTTTGTAATATTAATTGAACAACAAATGAGATAAAACTGAACAAAAAATACACATAAACTATAAATAAATATATGACCAATTATATTGATTACAAAACATACCCAGCGACAAGTTTTACGGCGGGCGGCGCCACAAGTCCAGGCTTAAGCTGGGCACAAAGGAAAGCTCTCCGCCATGATGAAGATTAACAGATTTCAAACCCATTTCCATGCGCCCGTTTTGTGTGTTCTTTTTTCCCCGCTACAAAATGTAGTACGAGATGGATGTTCCTCTGGCTCCCGGCTCTCCAAACATCGCTCAAGTGCATCCTGCCCTCCGTCCGGGCGTTAGCGCGGAAGAGAACGGACGGCAAAAACTTTGGACGATCTTTCACTCCAAAGTGTAACCGTCGACACACTTCAGTCGCCGAGCATTACAAAACACCTTCCCGTGACGGGCGCACTGGCCCCGGTTCCGTTTCGCCGGTCGTAATTTGTCGCTCGCGCTGCTATGGACGCAATCTAACTTTAACTCGATTCTGTCGCCGCCGGGCACGGCCCGGAGAGTAACTTAGCATTAAACATTTAAGAACGTCTTCGAGCGGGAACTTCTCGGCGAAAAGGCGCGTGTGGTGGTGGTGGTGGCGGCGGCGGTGGAAGTGCTTCTCGAGGCACTCGCACGATGAACTTTAGCCGTGCCGGCAGGAACGAAAATCAACAAGACATTTTGTGCACGACCTTTTGACGCCGGTGGTTGCCCTAGGACTCTCGGTGGACGGCCCATGTGGGCAATGCAATTAATTTATCCAATCAAAAGTTTGGAAACGTTTGGAAATGGAAGTCTACGCCGACCGGGTGCCTTGCCGGCGTGGTGATAATCGATCGGTTTGCCCGTGGTCGGTGGTGTTTGATTCACTCGCACAGCCATACGATCGAGCGACAACTTTCGTCAAATGCGATTGGCGGTAAACGAATGACTATTTGATTGATTATTAATTGAACACAACCTGATTATGGGGGACGTTGGCCGGTGGTGGGGCCTGTTATATGGTTAAGCTCACATCAAAGGCACCAGCTTCAATGTCGAAATCAGAGTACGTTCCGTTAAATCCATATCGGAGCCCTGTTCAAGCTTTAACGGACGCTTATAGGAGCCTTATCGGAGCTTTATCGGAGCCTTATAGCAACCTTATCGGATCTTTATCGGAACACGATTGGAGCTTTAACGGGTTCTTATCGGAGCCTTAACGGAGCCTTATCGGAGCTATCAAGCTCAAGCGAACGAAGTCGCAATGAAGTTTCTGGGGGGTTTTGGTGTTGTTCCGGCAGCAGCTTTTAAATGCCGTCCGAAACTGTGCGCAAGAGGAACATTTTTACGAAGCAAAAGCCATCACAATGTCTCACTAACGAGCACCTCTAGGCGAGCGGGCACTGTGGCCCATGTGTTGCGCTCGGTAATTTGTTGAAAAGCGCCAGCGAACGAAAATAAAACTTCACCCAGCGACAAGTTTTACGGCGGGCGGCGCCACAAGTCCAGGCTTAAGCTGGGCACAAAGGAAAGCTCTCCGCCATGATGAAGATTAACAGATTTCAAACCCATTTCCATGCGCCCGTTTTGTGTGTTCTTTTTTCCCCGCTACAAAATGTAGTACGAGATGGATGTTCCTCTGGCTCCCGGCTCTCCAAACATCGCTCAAGTGCATCCTGCCCTCCGTCCGGGCGTTAGCGCGGAAGAGAACGGACGGCAAAAACTTTGGACGATCTTTCACTCCAAAGTGTAACCGTCGACACACTTCAGTCGCCGAGCATTACAAAACACCTTCCCGTGACGGGCGCACTGGCCCCGGTTCCGTTTCGCCGGTCGTAATTTGTCGCTCGCGCTGCTATGGACGCAATCTAACTTTAACTCGATTCTGTCGCCGCCGGGCACGGCCCGGAGAGTAACTTAGCATTAAACATTTAAGAACGTCTTCGAGCGGGAACTTCTCGGCGAAAAGGCGCGTGTGGTGGTGGTGGTGGCGGCGGCGGTGGAAGTGCTTCTCGAGGCACTCGCACGATGAACTTTAGCCGTGCCGGCAGGAACGAAAATCAACAAGACATTTTGTGCACGACCTTTTGACGCCGGTGGTTGCCCTAGGACTCTCGGTGGACGGCCCATGTGGGCAATGCAATTAATTTATCCAATCAATCCTACGATTCCAAAATGTGCAACTTTTGTATCGCTCCGAACGGCGAAAAGAGCTTTTTCTTTCGCTTCACCCGTTCGCGTAAGGATCTGGCGGTTTTGGTGTATGATTTACGGCAGGAGCGCTACGCTGCGCTCCGTGACCCAGCAACGAAGAAACCCGCACTAGCGCCCGATTAATGCTAGGTCACGAATTTTCACCCGACCCCGGGCCCGGTATGGTGAATCATTTTCGTAACATTTTCACCATCCGTGTCGCGGGAGTGTCGAATAAAGTAGCGCCCGGGCGAAAGTTATGCAACTTTGGCGTGCCTTGCTTTACGACTACTTCTTCCAGCTCATCTCATCTATGGCCGGGCCGCGATTTACGACTCGTGGCGCATTCGGTTTCGGGGTTTGGAGCGAAAACTTCGCTTCAACCCCTTTGCACGGGGTGTAGGGGCGCATTCCAGCGCGATTTATGGAACGTTGGAGCCACATCTCCCGCACACACGGAGGTCATAACTCAAGCGGAGTCTCGTTCGTCAGCCGGCCCGGAGTCGACGACCCTCGGCAGCGAGTGAGAACTTTCGGAAGAAGTACCGAAATTCCATTACAGATCGAGCAGCCGCTCTCGCGGGAGCCATTTTTCGAAATCGTCCATTCGGCTGAGGCCGCCGCCCGGTCGGTTGACCGGCCGGCCGGCTGACATCCCGAAGGTCAGCCCGCTGTTTCGGTTTCTCACGGAGCGGATGTCAACCAAGCGGGCAGGACGCAAAAAAGAGCACGCGTTGTCGAGCTGCTCCATTGGTTCAGGGTTGGTTCTTGTCCTCGTCGGAGAGGGAGGAAAAGCGGCAGAGTCTTTTCTTCGGTTTTATGGTTTTTTTGCTACTTCCAACGGAGCACCACGCACCAGCTGGGAATTGGAACATGTGTGCAAGGTTCTTTTTTTTCTTTTTTCGTTAGATCCTACGATTCCAAAATGTGCAACTTTTGTATCGCTCCGAACGGCGAAAAGAGCTTTTTCTTTCGCTTCACCCGTTCGCGTAAGGATCTGGCGGTTTTGGTGTATGATTTACGGCAGGAGCGCTACGCTGCGCTCCGTGACCCAGCAACGAAGAAACCCGCACTAGCGCCCGATTAATGCTAGGTCACGAATTTTCACCCGACCCCGGGCCCGGTATGGTGAATCATTTTCGTAACATTTTCACCATCCGTGTCGCGGGAGTGTCGAATAAAGTAGCGCCCGGGCGAAAGTTATGCAACTTTGGCGTGCCTTGCTTTACGACTACTTCTTCCAGCTCATCTCATCTATGGCCGGGCCGCGATTTACGACTCGTGGCGCATTCGGTTTCGGGGTTTGGAGCGAAAACTTCGCTTCAACCCCTTTGCACGGGGTGTAGGGGCTGTAATTGCCACATTTAGTAACCATCATCTTGTCCAACCGGCACGTTGCTCCCTACCAACACGAGTGCTTTTGCGCTCGACTGGATAACGCAGACGAAGATGGCTGCTCGTGTTTATCGACCACCGGCGTAGCTTTTCTACACAAAGAGTAAAACAGAGGTATGTAACCGAAATCACGGTCGAACGCCGGGGATGGATGGGTGGTGGTGGTAATGTTCTTGGGAGAATCAAGGCTCCATCAAACGGTTTACGCAACAACGGAAAAAACATCAAACCGAGGATCCGTGCCACAGCGCCGGGCGGAGGATCTATTTTTGGCACGTGGGCCATCGCTTTTGATTGCGCCCACAACCTTATCGGATCTTTATCGGAACACGATTGGAGCTTTAACGGGTTCTTATCGGAGCCTTAACGGAGCCTTATCGGAGCTTTATCGGAGCCTTATCGGAACCTTATCGGATCTTAATCGAAACATGGTAAGAGCTTTAACGGGTTCTTATCGAAGCCATATCGGAGCTTTATTTGAACCTTATCAGAGCCTTATCGCTACCTTATCGGAGCCTTATTGGAACCTTATCCGAACCATTACGGAGATTTAACGAAATCCAATCGGAATCTTTTTGGAACCTTATCGGAATCTTATTGGAACCTTATTGAAACCTTATCAGAGCATAAACGGATCCTTATCGGAGCCTTATCAGAATCTTTTTGGAGCTTTAACGGAGGTTAATTAGAACCTTATTAATGTGTTTCTAAGTTTAATTAGAAACCTCATATCTTTCATAATAACGTTTAAAATTAAAATATAGAAAATGGTCCTCTCCGAACTGAAAAAAAAACATGAAAAGGTCGTCCCTTATAAAGCGGGTTTCGTGCATTTGATATGAACAATGGATAAAATCACCATTAATTCAACACATACACGCCTTTTATTTTAAACCCATTTGCGTAACGGGCAATCCAGAGCCGAATTAAATCGCGTCTTACTCAGCTCGGATTGTCGTCCTCACGCTTTCCAGAGCAAGTGTAATTGCCACATTTAGTAACCATCATCTTGTCCAACCGGCACGTTGCTCCCTACCAACACGAGTGCTTTTGCGCTCGACTATCCAGAGCCGAATTAAATCGCGTCTTACTCAGCTCGGATTGTCGTCCTCACGCTTTCCAGAGCAAGTGTAATTGCCACATTTAGTAACCATCATCTTGTCCAACCGGCACGTTGCTCCCTACCAACACGAGTGCTTTTGCGCTCGACTGGATAACGCAGACGAAGATGGCTGCTCGTGTTTATCGACCACCGGCGTAGCTTTTCTACACAAAGAGTAAAACAGAGGTATGTAACCGAAATCACGGTCGAACGCCGGGGATGGATGGGTGGTGGTGGTAATGTTCTTGGGAGAATCAAGGCTCCATCAAACGGTTTACGCAACAACGGAAAAAAACCATCAAACCGAGGATCCGTGCCACAGCGCCGGGCGGAGGATCTATTTTTGGCACGTGGGCCATCGCTTTTGATTGCGCCCACTGCGTACGTCATTAGCGGCGCGGTGGGTGGTGGGAGGTGGTGAGCTTGAGTGCTTTTTCGTGTGGAAGGCTGTGGATGCGCGATCTTCACTTCACCGGCCAATTTTCGGGATTGTTTTATTTGCTTGGGAGTATGGGAGGGGGGGCGGGGAAGATGTTTTCCATTTTCACGACCTCGCGCGAATGGGCGCCGACGCGAACGTGACACGAAAACGGGGTCGTTATTAAATTTGCCGTTGAAAATTTGTTTAAGGCCGGAAAAAGTTGTTATCGGAGCTGTTTGTTTTTGTTGTTGTTGTTATTGTTGGTCAGGCGTGAGTGGGCTTTTAAAACAATTAAACACAAAAACGAAGCATCCTTAAACGGTAATGGTCTGGTGAAAGCTGGAGTTGCTGTTTGTTTTCGACCACCAGCCCCGGAATGTGTCCGAATTGAATTTGTCCTTCGTTTTTCAAAATGTCCTTTAAATTACTATCTAACAGGATTTAAAGGAAGAGGGCAGCACCGTGCAAACAACACGCCCCATCCGTCCAGCCGTATGTGGTTCGGTTGGGAGTAAAATTAATGTAATTCGTGCCCATTCATCCGACGCCGACGACGGAAGCGACCATCTCTCCCGGTCCGCCGGTGTATGTGTGTGCAAATTTCATTAGCTGCTCTCTCATCCGCACGCGCGCCGGTCCACCTTTCAATCTGACCGATTGATCGACAGGTGAATGACGGCCGGGGTCAAGTCCCGGGGTTGAGAGAGCGACGCTACCGGATGCTGAATTCGTCGGAAAAGCAATCGAAAATAGCAATTTTCATGTGCAGTGAACGAATTTAATGAGCTAATAAACGAACTAATCAACTCCGGCAGACCATGTCCGGTTTCGCGCAGGTGGTGGGTTTCGAAAGGACGAGCACGAGCGGACCATAACTTCGATATGGAAAGTATGCACCGCATGCACGGTGTGCAGCAGGACACGCCTTTTATTTTAAACCCATTTGCGTAACGGGCTATCCAGAGCCGAATTAAATCGCGTCTTACTCAGCTCGGATTGTCGTCCTCACGCTTTCCAGAGCAAGTGTAATTGCCACATTTAGTAACCATCATCTTGTCCAACCGGCACGTTGCTCCCTACCAACACGAGTGCTTTTGCGCTCGACAGGATAACGCAGACGAAGATGGCTGCTCGTGTTTATCGACCACCGGCGTAGCTTTTCTGCACAAAGAGTAAAACAGAGGCATGTAACCGAAATCACGGTCGAACGGCCGAATCGAGGATGGATGGGTGGTGGAGGTAATGTTCTTGGGAGAATCAAGGCTCCATCAAACGGTTTACGCAACAACGGAAAAAACATCAAACCGAGGATCCGTGCCACAGCGCCGGGCGGAGGATCTATTTTTGGCACGTGGGCCATCGCTTTTGATTGCGCCCACTGCGTACGTCATTAGCGGCGCGGTGGGTGGTGGGAGGTGGTGAGCTTGAGTGCTTTTTCGTGTGGAAGGCTGTGGATGCGCGATCTTCACTTCACCGGCCAATTTTCGGGATTGTTTTATTTGCTTGGGAGTATGGGAGGGGGGGCGGGGAAGATGTTTTCCATTTTCACGACCTCGCGCGAATGGGCGCCGACGCGAACGTGACACGAAAACGGGGTCGTTATTAAATTTGCCGTTGAAAATTTGTTTAAGGCCGGAAAAAGTTGTTATCGGAGCTGTTTGTTTTTGTTGTTGTTGTTATTGTTGGTCAGGCGTGAGTGGGCTTTTAAAACAATTAAACACAAAAACGAAGCATCCTTAAACGGTAATGGTCTGGTGAAAGCTGGAGTTGCTGTTTGTTTTCGACCACCAGCCCCGGAATGTGTCCGAATTGAATTTGTCCTTCGTTTTTCAAAATGTCCTTTAAATTACTATCTAACAGGATTTAAAGGAAGAGGGCAGCACCGTGCAAACAACACGCCCCATCCGTCCAGCCGTATGTGGTTCGGTTGGGAGTAAAATTAATGTAATTCGTGCCCATTCATCCGACGCCGACGACGGAAGCGACCATCTCTCCCGGTCCGCCGGTGTATGTGTGTGCAAATTTCATTAGCTGCTCTCTCATCCGCACGCGCGCCGGTCCACCTTTCAATCTGACCGATTGATCGACAGGTGAATGACGGCCGGGGTCAAGTCCCGGGGTTGAGAGAGCGACGCTACCGGATGCTGAATTCGTCGGAAAAGCAATCGAAAATAGCAATTTTCATGTGCAGTGAACGAATTTAATGAGCTAATAAACGAACTAATCAACTCCGGCAGACCATGTCCGGTTTCGCGCAGGTGGTGGGTTTCGAAAGGACGAGCACGAGCGGACCATAACTTCGATATGGAAAGTATGCACCGCATGCACGGTGTGCAGCAGGGACAGGTGAACATCTCCGTGGCGGGATGAAGGATCGGAGATGGAGAGATGTCAATTATCGTGCGCTTTCCGTTTGTCGGGATGCAAAAATTTCATCTCCCAACTCGCTGTTTGGGGTGCGTTTTTTGTCGTAGGCGAAGCGAAAAGTGACCCCAGGAGAACACTATTTCTGAAATAGCGTACGAAGTCGAGCGAGCGGCTGAATTCCTTCCATAAATAATCGCATGTGCATCTTGCTCTTTCCAGTTCGTCCTCTAGACAGCGGTGGTTCCATTAAACCACGGTGGCCGCGGTGAGCTGTTAGGTTCGGTTGTTTGCCATCGATGAGTGAAATGGGCGAGCTTTCGAGCGCCATTCCATACATCCAATCCAGGTGTGCACCGGCTGGCCGGTCCACAGTCGGCCTGGGCACTGGTTGAATAATGCATCTGGGGGAGGAGATTTCCATCAAACTCGCACTCACCAGGAACCGGGCACACCGGGGCCTGTGCGGGAGATTTGGCCGTCATGGTTTATTACA
Source organism: Anopheles cracens (assembly GCA_002091845.1). Taxonomy (NCBI): domain Eukaryota; kingdom Metazoa; phylum Arthropoda; class Insecta; order Diptera; family Culicidae; genus Anopheles; species Anopheles cracens. The sequence goes on from KZ068064.1 coordinate 58,674, forward strand.
TGAACCTCGCCGTCACGGTGTGCTGTGGCTGCATATTTCAATCTGTCGAACACAGTCGGATGTGTGCGAGTGTGTGCGAGTGTGTGTTTGTGTTTGCTTTACGTCTGGCATGTTTGAATGTGGTTTGGTTGGCTGGGTTTAGATATATTATCACCACCCCTGAAGGAGGCCCTGGCTTTCTTAATAAGTAGTTGGAAATGCACAGGACATTATGGATTGAGATGCTCACTGTGAGTTTAGTACAGTATTACAAATTTGCATCACAATGTATGTACAGTTGTTTAATGAAATAATTAAACGTATTATCTTATGTGCTAAACATTGTAAACATTGTAGCAAACGATGAACATGTATGTGCTTTTATCTCCTGAACTAAAGAAGGTTTTTTTCAAAGAGGAACTAACATTTAATCTGGCAGAAATAACGTATTCTAAACATTTTTATGAGGTTTGTTAGGAGGTTCGACGAGGATAGTTTGCATTAAAATTTGAAAAACGTATACGGAAATTTCCTAATTTGCTGCACAGTACAAAACAAATGTGATTTTAATTTAATATGCACGATATTCAATCTCTACATTGGTCTTTCACGAGTAAGAGTGTAATATTTTGAGTTTTAGATGCAAACCAAACAAACATCGGAATATGATGCTTTTCATCTTGTGAAGTTATCAAGGACAAATTAGATTAAATTTATTTAATTAGATTTAATTCCCTATCTTTACTCATCATTCAATTATTCCTCTTATTGATATATCCTATTATTGAAGATAAATTAACTAATGAAACCTGATATGCCATGGGACAAACGAATGCGATGATAGAATGTCCTGCATGTTGTATGCATTTTAAACGTTCAAACGTAAAACAAATCACAAAATCATCGAAGACCTACGAGGACCAACATACACGCGACATAATGAATTGCAAACGTCAATTGCTCGCGCGCCTCTTAATCGGCCACAACAGCAGCTTGCGTTGAGCGGATGCCCTTCAAAAGCATCACCACACTGCCCACGGACCGTTTAATTACCGTAAACACTGAGCATAAAGAGTTTAAAAAAAGCACCAACGATCACATCCTCCGAGGTGAGGCGGACAGGGGAGGGGGTGTAAAATTAATTTCCCTTCCGGTGAAGTTATCAAGGACAAATTAGATTAAATTTATTTAATTAGATTTAATTCCCTATCTTTACTCATCATTCAATTATTCCCCGGTGAAATTAATTGACGAGAGGGTATTAATCTGTTGAGCCGTTG
>KZ068064.1:86329-111858 GCA_002091845.1 Anopheles cracens
ATTCCTTACAAAATCTTTAATCCTTTCCACGTGGCGCCCCCATGTGCTATCAAACACTTTAGCCTTTACTGATTCATTCTTTTCAAACCGTGTATGATAATGAAAGAATGACGGAGTACGGAGGGGGGAGGGGGTTTTGAAACGAAAACCTTTTCCAAGCAACAATGCGCCCGCTGTATGAGAGCTTTGATAGAAATTTAAATCCACCGAGGAACCGAGCCCCGTTCCGAACGGCGGTTTTGCGGGTGGAAATTCTTCCGTTCGCTCCACTTCCACCATCGCGCCACCACCACAAAAAAGGGACCCTTGGACGTCCGTGAAAGACGATACCGACTATGGCGATGTGACCCCGTTGCGCGTTCGAATACACACACACATACAGACATACAAAAAAGGATCGCGTCCCCACCGTCCCCGTCGAGAGGAAGATTGATGGCGAAAGTCCTGCCGCACTTTGTTCCCTTTTTCGGGCTCGGCGAAAGTGCGGCGATCCAATAGGCGATCCCACCGTACGACCGCAATGCTACGGTTACTTTACATTAAACTCCCACCCGGCGGTTTCTTCGAGGAGTGTGGTGATTTATGCCACACGAAGGGGCACGAGGCGTGGAGGGTGAGGACGGTGAGGGAGGGGCAAAAAATGCAAAAGCTGTCCTCGGCTTTGGCATCATAAATCAGCATTGCTGTACAGTGGGCCGGGATGCGGATGGCGTTCGGTGAATGTTTGGCATTTGGGTGAAAATTTTATAGTGAAATAATTGCATTAACGCAACTCATACACACACACAGACCGGAGGTGATTGTACCGACAGTTATTCGCAGAATGCAGGGCAACCTGTGGAGAACGATTTCTTCGTCTCCGTCGTGTCACACGTATCGCTTTTTCCGAGCCGTTTTCTTTCCGAACCGAGCACAACTCGCGCAGGGAATTCCGCTCTTACCCACGGGGTGTACTGAGTCGGAGAGCGTTTCCTGTGTACGTTGCCGGTTTCATTCGGGCTTTTGCGGGGAAACCCGTCACAACGTGCTGCCCGAAATTCTCGCGGGAGTTGGCCCAGTAGATTGAAATGGTTTCGTTCTCTCTTTCCCCCCGTTTGTTTTGCTGTTTGCTGTTTGCTCTAGTCACAATACACGCTCGTGGTGTGTTGCAAACGGCAAGCAGCACACTCCAGACGGCGAGGGCTGCTGGAGTGGGCTGAAACCAACCGATGATACCGCTGGTCGAACATTTATTGGGCTTTCGTGCGTTGAATGCGTAAACGCCTGACCGGGTCGGCTGGAGACGACCGGAACATTCTTCCGCCGGGCCGGGCCCGAGGCTAGGCCGATAAGTCAAACGATCGGACGGTGCGAAGGCACGTGTCCCGGACCCCGGGGGCGCACCTGACCCCGACGACGCGGCGCGGACCGGATGGTTGAATAAATAATTGGAATGTTGCAAAAATGTCCGATAAACATCTTCCGATACTTGATACTTGCGCTGGTGGGTACGGGGTAAAAGTTTGCGCTGGCGTTGGAGGAGTTTTGATGAAAATGGATTGCTGTGTAATGGTGTACCGTTTAGTTTTGACGAGAGAAAGAGAAAGAGAGAGAGAGAGAGAGAGAGAGGGGCAAAGTGCGGCTCAAGAGTTGTATGAAGATTTATCGATCGAACGCGAACGTTATTGTGTATTTATCGATGCTGCTTGTTCATATGCTAAGATGGATAGATACAGAGGTAGTACGATAATCTTTATGGATGAATAAGTAATATTACTGCAAAGTTTTATCAAATGTCGTGCTGTATCAGTAGAAAAGTATAAGAACGTTGAATATATTGCAAGTACCGCTACTCGTCAAGAGATGGCGCCACGCTATCATGGAACAGAAGCGATTTTTTTTACAATGAATGCGTTTATATTCTTAGGTTTGCGATACATCTGTTCATTCGTTGTATTATAATATGATTTTGATTTAGTCATAATGGATATTGCTAATGTTGAATAGCGAACACAATGATAGTTGACTGAAAGGAATTGTTCTATCTTATTTTAATGAATATTCTAATTTTAAGAGGCTCAATCTTAAGATAATTTCTACAAGTTTCATAGCTAATTTGTGGATCAAATAAACATTCTGATTATTGCTTCTTATCAGTATGGGTCTAGCTGAGTTTTTTTTTGTTTTAAACAATCATTTTAAGATTGCGTTTAGTTTAATAGTTCAGAATATAGTCGCAACCATGCGGAAGTTTATCAAAATCGTTCTCCTATGTTCTGTTTGAATCACCAATAGAAAAGCATTAATTACTTTTAGTAAAAGTACTTCCAACATCTATCAAAAGTACAGAAATAAAGAACAGGAACATTATCTCTTTACTAACAACAGTTTACTGTATCAATAAAAAATCGATTCCGTCTTGCTGCCACTGCTACGGTGTTGTGGTAGCTAGTGCGTTGTTTTCTTGGTATCGTTCATCCGAGCAGTAAAAAGTTCGATCGTCCCGCTATGTTTTTGGATCCTTTAAACCGTACCCTTCGTGTCGCACAGTAGGTGTGTTTGTGGTGCGATTTTTTTTGTCCATTTCTGCTTTGAAATCTTTTCACAAACAAACGTCAGAATGGATGACAATTCCGGCAGCAACAGAAGGAAAAAAACAAAAATGCACGCAGAAAGGCTCGCGCACAGATAAAAGTCGTGGGTTACGTCGATGTGTTGTTAGAAGAGTTCGTTCCCTAGCTACCGGCAAAGGAGATGGGAAAAGTTTCCAACCGTTTTCGAGGAAAGGAGGATTTCTCTTTCTTTTGTTTGCCTAGGAGTGAACTGGAGACAAGCTGTCAGTTGGGAAAAGCTAACAAAAACGAAAGAAAGAAAGAAAGGAAGATTTCGAATGGCTGGAAAGGCTGATTGGTTGTCAGCTTGATGTTTGTTCTCCTTTTTCCGAGAGGGGACACGGTGGGCCTATGCGACAGTTGCCTCAATCCGGGCCCGGCAGTGCGTTCCCGGTGCGAGTGGAAATTGGAAATTTATTTATAGCCTTCTTTACGGTCATTACGGTTATGAATAATTCCACACATTAATCGACGGGAAAAGGCATTGGTTTTGTAAACCGAAACCGTTACGAAACCCGCGTGTCGATCGACATAATCACAAGGACACATCTGGGTCAGCGCAATCCAGCCCGGGCGCGTGTATCTCCGGTTCGATTTGTCAGGATTTATTTTCCCCGTCGATGAAGATTTTCTTCGGCCGAAATCCATCACCGTGCCGGGCCGGGCCCGCGTTCGATTTCGTTTCGCCGGAATTGCTTTCCCCCAGCGCTTGTCCCGCGTGTCCCGTCCGCCAGACCGATGACGTATCGACAGATACGCCCCAACATTGCGCCACACACGGCAATCGATATAAATCTGATCAAATTGAGGCTCGCGGTCCCCTCGCCCGGGGAGTGTCGCTCCCGACGGTGTACGCCTGTGCGCACAATGAAAACAACGCCCGGGCTCGGGAAAAACATCCCCTTTTCCGTTCAGCCTGGTGCCGGGGATGTTTGCGAGACGACGAGTGGTTGTTGTTGTTCTTGCTGATGTTGTTAATACGGCCGGCAGCTTGTTTGTGCGGTGAAGGCACACAAATCTTACCCGGGGCGGCTACACTTGAAGGTGTAAACACGGTGACCGAGACGGGCGTGTGGGGCCCTTCGTCCTCGTCCTCGTCGTCGTCGTCGTCGCGTGGGAAATGGTGGACATGTTTGCTTTTATTTAATATCCACCACGGTCAGGGCGTTATGGGCGCTTTCCCCTGAGGTGTCACTCAACCGAAGGATGCTTGGTTCATGGCGTGTTTTTTTTTTTCATCCACTCTGTTCGTTGCCGGCTATTTTTCCAGAATGAATTGAAAGCCCGGAATGCATAAGGGCCGGTGTCAGGCACAACAGGTGGATTTCATGTCACGACGGGGGAACGTTCTTTTGGACACACGTTTTCGCTACTGCCGGATGTCTTTTTTGTTCTGTTTTCAAATAAATAAGGGTGATCTCTTATGCGATGTGTTCTTAGACACGTTTTCGCTACTGCCGGATGTCTTTTTTGTTCTGTTTTCAAATAAATAAGGGTGATCTCTTATGCGATGTGTTCTTAGAAACGTAAAAAAAAACATTTAAACCATTTTTTTTAAAACACCAGTTGTGAATGATGTTGTAGCTATTACAATGAAAAGATTAGTCTCAACTAACAAATTTTGCTTATCATATCAAACCATGTGAGTTGAAGCGCCTTATAAGTAAGAAACAAAACTATTCTAGCGTAGTTTGTTGAAATATTTCATCGTTTCAACAAATCCTGACAAGTTTAACTGACAAGAAACAAGTCAAAGAAAAACTGTTCATGTCGTTCTTATTGATTACTTCATTTAGAGATTTGCACATCCATCGTATGTAGGAAACAGCCTCTGTAAATGTGAGAGAAAGTTTGAAAACTCTTCGTCCCATCCGCCTCAGCTGCTCGCATCGGCTGTTCACCGGTAGAACTTTCACGATAAATCCTAATTCCTCGAACCCACCCAAACGTACTGCCGGTGAGCTGGTGCGGTGCTCACTTTCGAACGTTGAGGAGCGTAGATTCAGTTAAAACTACGCTTGGGAAAACAACAAAAAAAAAACCATCTGGCTCTTGATAACGATAGTAACGAAGCAGCAGCGGCGGCGTTTCGAATGGCAAAGGATTAAGAGACCGTTTGTGTTAACGATTGAAAACTCGCGGCTGGTGTTTTGCAGACGGTTAGCACCTCTCAAAAGGCAAGTCTATTGCCTACTCCTACTCCTAAGTCCTTTGTTCAGCTTAACGATCGAAGTATGTTTTTGTGTTGATGAGAGTAAGCAGGAAAGTGATGAAAAGGAGTCGTTTTTGTTGTTGAATAATTTGATTTCAGTGGAAACTTAGAGGAAAAAACGTGTCGTTTGAAGGTTTGGGAACAATTTTGATGGTCAATTTTGAAGGTGGGATAGTGTGTTTAAAAAACCATCTGGCTCTTGATAACGATAGTAACGAAGCAGCAGCGGCGGCGTTTCGAATGGCAAAGGATTAAGAGACCGTTTGTGTTAACGATTGAAAACTCGCGGCTGGTGTTTTGCAGACGGTTAGCACCTCTCAAAAGGCAAGTCTATTGCCTACTCCTACTCCTAAGTCCTTTGTTCAGCTTAACGATCGAAGTATGTTTTTGTGTTGATGAGAGTAAGCAGGAAAGTGATGAAAAGGAGTCGTTTTTGTTGTTGAATAATTTGATTTCAGTGGAAACTTAGAGGAAAAAACGTGTCGTTTGAAGGTTTGGGAACAATTTTGATGGTCAATTTTGAAGGTGGGATAGTGTGTTTGATGTGTTTGTTGTTTATAAAACCATAATTTCGTATATAAAAATCAATAAACTAAGAAAACAGCTTCGAAAAACTTAATAAGAATCATAAATAAGTCGTACTAACAAAATAGGTAGAAATGAAAGAGCTTATTAATTTTGGATACTTTATATTTCAGTTTCTACTCGTGTTATAAATTTTACAGAAAGCCAAAACATCGAGCCTGAGTACGGTTGCGTTCGAAATGAGTAACAGCGGTGGTGACCGTGGTCGCACGATCGTTCACCTGCTCTCACACACAGTCGCACGCAGCACACCTCAAATTTCATATCTAAAGCACATCGCATCAACTAGCTAATTAGGCCAAACGACATGTTCGTACTACATTAAGCGAATATTTAGGAAATGAACAAATAACGAGAACAGAGTAAAAAAGAGAGAAAAAGTTGCACAAATCTACCGAAACAGGAATCGATCGAAAGGAGAGGATAATAGTCATTATTAAAAGCTAGTGCCAAACCCACTAGAGCAAAAGAGTAAACATGGTTTTTCGATTTTGACAGTAGTACATTTCCACGTCCAGCCCCGTCCAGCCGAACTTTGAACTGCGGAACGGACAATTTTGTTTGCTTGCTTGCTTCACTCAGTAGATTTGAGCTGACCGGTCAACACAAAAAGCAATCAAAACTTAATTGGTGATAAACGAACGAATGAACGGAAAACACCGAGGGGATTAGGTGGCGCGAGAGACAAGGGAGGGAATGTGATTGCAACTGCCGGAGGGATCAGGAACAGGAAGCGGAGCGAAACGAAAAAAAAAGAAACCGTGAGCAGGAGCAGGACATCCGAAACAGGCGTAGGCAAAACGATAGCAAGCCAATTAAAATGGGAATGGATAAAATTGATTCAATCAGGGAAGCTCTCTTCGCCGAGCCAACGCAGCGGCAACGATACGAATCACGGGTGCGTGTTGGAAGATCGCTCCCGGTCCCGGTCCCGGACTCAATTATTCGTTGGTTTTCTTCGAACTGCGGAACGGACAATTTTGTGTGTTTGCTTGCTTCACTCAGTAGATTTGAGCTGACCGGTCAACACAAAAAGCAATCAAAACTTAATTGGTGATAAACGAACGAATGAACGGAAAACACCGAGGGGATTAGGTGGCGCGAGAGACAAGGGAGGGAATGTGATTGCAACTGCCGGAGGGATCAGGAACAGGAAGCGGAGCGAAACGAAAAAAAAAGAAACCGTGAGCAGGAGCAGGACATCCGAAACAGGCGTAGGCAAAACGATAGCAAGCCAATTAAAATGGGAATGGATAAAATTGATTCAATCAGGGAAGCTCTCTTCGCCGAGCCAACGCAGCGGCAACGATACGAATCACGGGTGCGTGTTGGAAGATCGCTCCCGGTCCCGGTCCCGGACTCAATTATTCGTTGGTTTAGAACCTTCGGAGTGTCGTGGGAAACTGTTCTATGCGATTCAAAATCGGTATGATTAAAGAAGGAAATAAGAGGATCAAAGATTAAAGTGGATAAAAATCGTTTTAAGAAAGAAGCCTCCGAGGAGAGAAAGAGAGAGAGCATGCTTTTTAAAAAAGTGGAGTAAGTTTAACGTAGAAGCAGAAACTTGGGATTATGGTTGATAAGAAATACGCCATTGCGCACTTCTAAAAGCTCGGGAGAACATTCCCCACTATACCGAGGGGACTTAAAACGCAGCAAATCAAACCCAACCCATAATGTGTTGGCTCAAAAGGAGCAGTTTTCAATGGCACGAAAAATGGCACGAGAAAAGCGGTTGGAATCAAAAACAGGAAAATTACACAGGAAATTAACGAATTGAGAGAAAGAAAAAAAACGCACAAACAACACTAGACAGGCACACGGGCACACTAGCACGTGCAGTAACGCGGTGGTGGGGGCCGAAACGTGGGAGGGGTCGGGTGGGAGGAGTGGGCCGCCCCAAAAAAAAAGCTTCGTCAATAACCTTCTCAAATATCCGGTGAAACTCGCCCAGCATCGAACGGGCGTGGCGGTGGGACGCTGGGTGCCGGGGGTGGTTGGGGGTGGTTGGAATGGTTGGGTGGTTTGGGTGTTGCGGTGGACGCAAAGCCGCCTGTTTGATCGTGGCACGCGAAAGTATCGGTGCGCCTTTAGCGTTCCTGCCGGGCAGGGCGGGCTCTCGCTGCCGCTGGACGTCCCATTCGCGCCCCCTTTTTACTCGCCGTGGCGTCGCTCTCTCGCGTGTGTTTGGGTGTGCTAGCGAGAGGGGTGGAGAGGGTGAGAGGTGTCACGATGAAAACACACAACACAGATACGGGAGCGGATGGGAAAAGTTAATCTTTTTGGCCGGGGTGACTTGTTTGGCGCGTGCGAAGAAGCTTGCGATGCGATTAATCCCAAACTTTAGAGCGTTCCCGGGCGATCGATCGATTTTTGTGACGGAAACAAGATCCTATAATCCTTTTGGGAGGGGGGAGGGGGAGGGGTGGAGGAACAAAAGTTTGTTTTTTTCTGTCCAGGTCTGGGTTGTCGGCTGCTAAGAACTCCAGAAGTTGTTAGCTTAGTTTATGGGACTGGGAAAAGAGACCACGCGCTTGGAAAACAGGGCTAACATCTGCGCTGCTGCTGTACCACGAGAAGCGGAATGGCATTTTCCAAGGACCGGAGCGCTGTCCGTTGAGCAAAAAAAAATAAAGATATAGCTCGAGGACGCAGTTGCAAAGTAATAAAAATCTGCACCGCACCGGGGTCATCCGGGTAATCCAACTCTCTTTCGGGTTTGTTTTTATTGCAAAACTTCAAAACCACAAGTTCCCGGGCGATCAATAATAGTCCAAGAAAAGCCGTACAGTGTCGGATCGCTGCGTGCGGCTCGGTGGCGAGGATTTATGGCTCGACAGCACTACACGGGACAGGGCGGCGATAATAAAAATTGATAGTCCTGCTTGCGCAATTTATGGTGACGCCATAAAACTACGCCAATGATACTTTCGCCCTGGTGCGGCAGAGCGAGCGAGCTACGAGGCAAACTCCGGGCGAGCTCCTAAAGTCCGTGGGTTCGTGCCGTTGTTCATCGGTGCGCTGATTGAGTGCGTCAATTTAAAAATGCTACATTCTTTTACTGTTTGTTTTGAGAGAGTAAGATAAGGGTTAGCTCTATAGGTGGCTTTAAGAAGTTTGGTTCTGTGTACAAAGGGTATTAATTATTATTTTCTACATCCAGAGCACTACAGCAAGAGTGAGTGAGTTAAATGTTTGTAATGAATCGAACATGTTAAATATGTTGTATGATTCCTTTGAGAGTCGTTATAATCCAACTCTTTCAGGAGTGATTTAATAATCGGGTAAAGAGTGAGGGAAAGTCGTAAAGCGAGCGGGAGTTGCTAAACGAGTGGGATTTGGAGTGAGTCGTTACAATCTAACTCACTCAGGAGTGAGTTACTTGTCGTCACAGTGGTCCGGAATAGAGCTACTTGTGACTCGTTCGTGAACGAGTTAGATTATAACCACTCCCAAAAGAGTTGTTTCGAATCTCCCAGAAAGGGGTTGCAATTCTCATCTCTACAATACTGTTGTTGCCTCCTGATGTTATCATACATCTAGGGTTGGTTTAGTTGCTTGCTTTGTTATAGTTTATGAGACAATCACTCGTATTTTCTGTTTCATCGTTCTCACATGAAACACTCACTAATATCGACGTTTTTCCGAAGTTTTTAGGATTGTTTTGTGCGACTGAAAGAAGGTTTTGTTTTATTTCTTTCCCTTAGTTTTATGGAAAAACCTACATCCAAAGACTATTTCCACTCTTTCAATGGGTCTTTAGTAGAAGAAGATTATTAAAATATGAGCAATAGTAAAAAAAGCGTTTGTGAAGAAAAGATAGAAAGACATAACTAGCAACAAATACAAATTGCACTTGCAACTGTTTTCAAACGTAGCGACATTTTTACGTCCATCATTAAATGATTAAGCGCATTGAAAACAACTCTAGTAGCTCTTTTCACGATGCAATGCATTCATTAATTAGTGAAAACTATCATTCCCAGCAGCCAGCTCGCGAGAAGCACAGCAGCATAAAACCTTTCTTCGAGCAGCTCACTCGTGCAGATGCGGGCGGAAAATAAGATTCCTTTCAAAACATCTGCGCTGCTGCTGTACCACGAGAAGCGGAATGGCATTTTCCAAGGACCGGAGCGCTGTCCGTTGAGCAAAAAAAAAGACAATGCAAGCATTGCCATAATTGAAGTTCGAGTTAATTGAGTTTCCGGGTGACTGTTTGTGTGCGTGTCGCTTGGGGGAGTGTTGAGCATGAGCAGTCTCCACTCTCTTTCGGGTTTGTTTTTATTGCAAAACTTCAAAACCACAAGTTCCCGGGCGATCAATAATAGTCCAAGAAAAGCCGTACAGTGTCGGATCGCTGCGTGCGGCTCGGTGGCGAGGATTTATGGCTCGACAGCACTACACGGGACAGGGCGGCGATAATAAAAATTGTCACACTGGTTTTGTGCTTTAAAATTGCCCCGCCTTACGAAGGACTCCCAAACAATTACGACAGGGACAGCAACACCACCCAGGAGGGAGGTTCATTTCAGCGCGGTTCGTATCCCCCCGGCGGGTGACCACCCGAGACGAATGTGTTAGGAACCCGGGGGGCGGAGTATTTAGTAACACGTTAATTGTGAAAAATGGCTGCCAGCAGCGGATCCGTTCCGTTTCCTCCGCCGGGGTGTTTTTCATTCACAATGCTCTCGCTTCATTCTGGCACACTGTTCGCCCCTCGTTATACACGCTCGACATGGTTTTTTAAAGTTTTTCTCTACACCATGATGCTCGGTGTTTTCGTATCCGCATACAGTAGGCTTACTTTTGTTTGCGAGTGTGCGAGTAGATGGAGATGAAAAGGAAGGTAAGGCTCACAGCAGTTTAATTAGTGTGTGCATTGCGGATTTTGAAACAATACATACAGATACAGTAAAATATCTAGAACATCACCTGTTTGTTTTTTGGCTTTTTTGCGATGTTTATAGTGGATTTCAAAATTACATCGCAATTTGTTTTCGAAATCTAAGATATAGGCATTTTTTCGTTTGTATAAAAAAAATAAAGATATAGCTCGAGGACGCAGTTGCAAAGTAATAAAAATCTGCACCGCACCGGGGTCATCCGGGTAATCCGGTTGGTATCGATTAGTTGAGATTTTGTTTTTTTGCTCGCATCTTCACTGCAGAGCGAAGAATCTCGAACCGAGGGCGTCACGAACTCGAACCAACAAGTTTTTCCCGTCTTGCTGCATCCCGAGCGCGTGCCGTATCGTACCAGTTCGAGAAGTATTTGCAACTGGATTTCCACACTAATCCACTGAGAGCCGAGTGGTGGGGGGGGGGGGGGGGGGGGGGGGGGGATGCGTTTTCACACTCGCACAGTTCCTCGCAAAACAAACAAAAAAACATTTCCCCTCGAAAAGTTTTTGACCTTCAGTGTGATGAAATATTCAAAGGGAGATTTTTGTTTCTTTTCGGAACAAATATTCCGATTTCGTCGTTGCTTCACTATTCGCCGTCCGCATATACACGTTACGGGCGTTTTACGAGTTTAGGAAGTTTTTTTCAGCTTTACTGTTAACAGCACGTGGCTATGTTGAGAACGGAAAGAATCTACATGAGAAATTCCTCTACACCAGCGGTGCCAACATTCCCAATATGCCAAAGTCTTCCATAGTGCTGACCAAAAAAAAAAGCACAAAAGACCCATCCATTACTGCAAAAGGTGTAGCGTTTAAATTTACCGCCCCTTTCTCACACCCGCCCAAGGCTCGCCCGCCACCCAAACCCATACATTACAGTTACTTTTAGCGGTTTTCGGGCGCAAGAGCTTTCGCAACGGAAACTTTACCGAGAATGGTAAAACACTTCCGCGATTGGTAAGGCAATGCTGAGGGTGGAGAGCACTCCACTCTCCGGTGTTGGCTGCGGGGGTTTGGGTCACCATCTATTCACCACCACCCGCCGTACGTGCTAATGGCACGGTTTGCCCCCCCGAAAAAATGGCACCCAGCTAGCGTCGAGTGGTCGTTTCGGGTCGTTTTAAAGTGGTCCTTAGTTTAGGATAGTTTTGCGCCGCCCTGTTCCGGCGCATGACCCTCGTCACCACCCTTTTTGGCAGGGGGGGGGGGACAAATTTCGGTGCCCACCGCAACGCCGGCAGAGGTGTTTAAAATTTGCTTTTACCGTACGTAGCGTGTTTTAATGTGCGGTGGCGTAACGCTGGGCGAAAGCAACACTCTGAATACAAATGGACCGCTAAGCTTTAAGATGCTCAAAATGCCGGTGTGGCGGAGAATGAGAATCGAAGGTTGCGTGTGTTGATACTGGAGAATGGTTTTGCATATGGTTAAGGATTGTTAACGCCACGAGGGAAGCTATGAAACCGTTGCAGCGTGTGAGAGTTTATGTTTTAACATAAATTGTATCTTTATTTTTTGAAATCAATCGTGCCTAAGTACGTCTCTATCAAATGTATCTAGCTGGGTTGTTATTGTTGTCTTTTTGTGAGTTTTTTAACCTTTCATTGGCGTTTATTTTCATTGTCTCTGTATTCATTGTTTGTTTTCTTTTAGCTTGTTTCTAGTCAACCGGAATTATTTAAAAATAATAATGATTCATATGTGGTATAAAGATAGGGCCAATATCAATTACATCATATTTTTAGTGTCTGGTAAGCGAATTAGAACAATCTGGAACCACGAATGAATGAAAATAAGATGAAACAAACATACAATATACACTAAAACTTAAAAAAAAACTCGTGAAAATTAAAAAAATGAAAATTCATCGTAATAAGCAATTATGATCCATTTGGGAACAATATGGATGCTTCCTCTTGTTAACGTAAGCGTCATGCGTTTTCATCTCTTGCATTGTATATTTTTTGCACTCTTTTTCGGTGTTCTTATTTTTATATGTTTTCCTTATGTTATTCGTTACTGTAATCTCTGTATGCATTTCTTAAATTTGTTTTGCATCCATTCTTTCAAACAATAATGCTCACGTTGTGCACATTTGTTGATCGATTTTATTAATGGCCGAATATTTTTTGTCATATGATTTTGCCTGAATATGCTTAAAAACTACGATACAAATAATACCTTCTCAAATAATATGGAAATGGAAATGGAGCACATTGGCATGACTCCGTGTGCATGCGTTTCGCTCGGATGCTCTTGAAAGACTCATGCTGCTCAACTTCGACCATTAACGTTATTCACTAGCACTTGTTCACAAGAGTTTCAACATCTGAGTAGTCGAAATAGAAACTAGCACTAACTAAATTAATCAAAAACCTAAACTCGAAACATTTCCTAAACATTTCTCAACTATTAGGGAGTATTCTCATGTTATAGCGAGCAAAATTCCGACAGTGGACGCTTTAAAGTGCTACCGAAGTGTTATTATTTCGGTATTATCGGAAATTTTGCCTCTTATTTGTGGAAGGATAAGAAATAATCCACTGAAATGACGTGCTGAATGAGTTAAAACCAAGGCTATCGTGCCGAGCCGACGGACGAGTGATGTCACCACTGTTTACATTAATCTGTTCCTTCAAAGTTGGTGTGTTAAAGGTGCTACAACCTGTTTTGTAGTATTGGGGGGGGGGGGACAAATTTCGGTGCCCACCGCAACGCCGGCAGAGGTGTTTAAAATTTGCTTTTACCGTACGTAGCGTGTTTTAATGTGCGGTGGCGTAACGCTGGGCGAAAGCAACACTCTGAATACAAATGGACCGCTAAGCTTTAAGATGCTCAAAATGCCGGTGTGGCGGAGAATGAGAATCGAAGGTTGCGTGTGTTGATACTGGAGAATGGTTTTGCATATGGTTAAGGATTGTTAACGCCACGAGGGAAGCTATGAAACCGTTGCAGCGTGTGAGAGTTTATGTTTTAACATAAATTGTATCTTTATTTTTTGAAATCAATCGTGCCTAAGTACGTCTCTATCAAATGTATCTAGCTGGGTTGTTATTGTTGTCTTTTTGTGAGTTTTTTAGATGAAATATTCAAAGGGAGATTTTTGTTTCTTTTCGGAACAAATATTCCGATTTCGTCGTTGCTTCACTATTCGCCGTCCGCATATACACGTTACGGGCGTTTTACGAGTTTAGGAAGTTTTTTTCAGCTTTACTGTTAACAGCACGTGGCTATGTTGAGAACGGAAAGAATCTACATGAGAAATTCCTCTACACCAGCGGTGCCAACATTCCCAATATGCCAAAGTCTTCCATAGTGCTGACCAAAAAAAAAGCACAAAAGACCCATCCATTACTGCAAAAGGTGTAGCGTTTAAATTTACCGCCCCTTTCTCACACCCGCCCAAGGCTCGCCCGCCACCCAAACCCATACATTACAGTTACTTTTAGCGGTTTTCGGGCGCAAGAGACCTGAAATATATATTTAAAATTTGAAAAAATCTGATGCATGAGCGAGACATTTAGTTTGCTATTATTCTCTTAAAACAGACAAATAACCTTTTAGATGTTTTTTTTCATGTATTCTCCATTTCATTTTGCTACTTCATGTTAAGTATCAATTTACGCTGTTTTGCAATCGACCGAATAAATGGGGATTTACAGTCATGTTACGAACTGTTTAAGAATCTGCAGAAGCTTTTGTTGTATTCATTACCAAACTATGAACTCTCGTATATTGAGACATTTACCAAAGCTAAGATAACACATAATTGTGTGTGTGTCTTTTCTTTTTATCACTTTGCCGTATCCCGGAGGTATATGAACAAAAAAAAAAGCACGAAAGCTTTATGTCACACCACCACTTCACAATCATGTTGGTTTCAGTTTGTAGGTCGTATGCGTGTACGGGCTGAGCTGAGCATGATCAACCGCAGCATCAACCACCGAAACGCAACGCAAGGATAATTAAGGATGTTAATGTGTATGTTAATCTACGGGTACGGCCCTCTAAGACTGCTGGCCTCGACGTTGAAGTGGCCGGAGAGGCTCACACCTCGTACGCTCGGCCGAGCATATTCAGCGAGCAGTGTGACTGTGTGACTGGGTGTGTGTGTGGGAGAAAGAGAGCGAAAGCATTCGAGTAGATTCTCGTGTTCATCTGTGTCGCTATACGGATAACATGCTCGTTAAATGAAGAGCGCTGGTTCTCGTGGAAACATGCTGGAGAGACATTACGACATAATCAGCGTGCTCATAAACGAGCCCTGTATGGGAACGTGTACGTGTGAGTGCATGTGTGTGTGTAAGCGTGGTGCTAGATGGGACTATTATTAGTTTTCATATGGAGGTAATTTGGTAGTTTATAGGAATAATATTTCGCACCGTGAGCGATACAGATACCACAGGCTAATGTTTATCGTCCGTAAAAGTATTGCCTCTAACTTTTTTTTGGTTTTTGTTCTCCGGTAACATGCGTTTTCACACTCGCACAGTTCCTCGCAAAACAAACAAAAAAACATTTCCCCTCGAAAAGTTTTTGACCTTCAGTGTGATGAAATATTCAAAGGGAGATTTTTGTTTCTTTTCGGAACAAATATTCCGATTTCGTCGTTGCTTCACTATTCGCCGTCCGCATATACACGTTACGGGCGTTTTACGAGTTTAGGAAGTTTTTTTCAGCTTTACTGTTAACAGCACGTGGCTATGTTGAGAACGGAAAGAATCTACATGAGAAATTCCTCTACACCAGCGGTGCCAACATTCCCAATATGCCAAAGTCTTCCATAGTGCTGACCAAAAAAAAAGCACAAAAGACCCATCCATTACTGCAAAAGGTGTAGCGTTTAAATTTACCGCCCCTTTCTCACACCCGCCCAAGGCTCGCCCGCCACCCAAACCCATACATTACAGTTACTTTTAGCGGTTTTCGGGCGCAAGAGCTTTCGCAACGGAAACTTTACCGAGAATGGTAAAACACTTCCGCGATTGGTAAGGCAATGCTGAGGGTGGAGAGCACTCCACTCTCCGGTGTTGGCTGCGGGGGTTTGGGTCACCATCTATTCACCACCACCCGCCGTACGTGCTAATGGCACGGTTTGCCCCCCCGAAAAAATGGCACCCAGCTAGCGTCGAGTGGTCGTTTCGGGTCGTTTTAAAGTGGTCCTTAGTTTAGGATAGTTTTGCGCCGCCCTGTTCCGGCGCATGACCCTCGTCACCACCCTTTTTGGCAGGGGGGGGGGACAAATTTCGGTGCCCACCGCAACGCCGGCAGAGGTGTTTAAAATTTGCTTTTACCGTACGTAGCGTGTTTTAATGTGCGGTGGCGTAACGCTGGGCGAAAGCAACACTCTGAATACAAATGGACCGCTAAGCTTTAAGATGCTCAAAATGCCGGTGTGGCGGAGAATGAGAATCGAAGGTTGCGTGTGTTGATACTGGAGAATGGTTTTGCATATGGTTAAGGATTGTTAACGCCACGAGGGAAGCTATGAAACCGTTGCAGCGTGTGAGAGTTTATGTTTTAACATAAATTGTATCTTTATTTTTTGAAATCAATCGTGCCTAAGTACGTCTCTATCAAATGTATCTAGCTGGGTTGTTATTGTTGTCTTTTTGTGAGTTTTTTAACCTTTCATTGGCGTTTATTTTCATTGTCTCTGTATTCATTGTTTGTTTTCTTTTAGCTTGTTTCTAGTCAACCGGAATTATTTAAAAATAATAATGATTCATATGTGGTATAAAGATAGGGCCAATATCAATTACATCATATTTTTAGTGTCTGGTAAGCGAATTAGAACAATCTGGAACCACGAATGAATGAAAATAAGATGAAACAAACATACAATATACACTAAAACTTAAAAAAAAACTCGTGAAAATTAAAAAAATGAAAATTCATCGTAATAAGCAATTATGATCCATTTGGGAACAATATGGATGCTTCCTCTTGTTAACGTAAGCGTCATGCGTTTTCATCTCTTGCATTGTATATTTTTTGCACTCTTTTTCGGTGTTCTTATTTTTATATGTTTTCCTTATGTTATTCGTTACTGTAATCTCTGTATGCATTTCTTAAATTTGTTTTGCATCCATTCTTTCAAACAATAATGCTCACGTTGTGCACATTTGTTGATCGATTTTATTAATGGCCGAATATTTTTTGTCATATGATTTTGCCTGAATATGCTTAAAAACTACGATACAAATAATACCTTCTCAAATAATATGGAAATGGAAATGGAGCACATTGGCATGACTCCGTGTGCATGCGTTTCGCTCGGATGCTCTTGAAAGACTCATGCTGCTCAACTTCGACCATTAACGTTATTCACTAGCACTTGTTCACAAGAGTTTCAACATCTGAGTAGTCGAAATAGAAACTAGCACTAACTAAATTAATCAAAAACGTTTTTTGGCTTTTTTGCGATGTTTATAGTGGATTTCAAAATTACATCGCAATTTGTTTTCGAAATCTAAGATATAGGCATTTTTTCGTTTGTATGCGATACTTTAATTCCTTCTTATCTTTTTTTATTTTAATTCATCATCGTGCTTCCTTTTGTTTTCGTCTTTCGTCTTCTGGCTCATGACTCATGACTACCCTACTATTTCTGGTATTATTTATGTTTGTTTTATGTTTGTCTTATTTTTTCTTTTTGCTTTCTCAAATATTCCTATTCTACTCCCTCCTATACCAATATCTTATAAAGCCTATTATTTTCGGTTTCAAGCTTTTATGCATTTTCTCTTCTTTCTGTATGTTTTTAGTATGATTTTTTCTTCTTTGCTTTCTTGCACTATAGCAATTACGTCAGTTTTAAGACATAGTTTGTTTTAAGTTTGTTGTGCGTTAAGCCTCTGGGCAGACCTCTTTAATAAATAAATAAACTATTATGATAATTATTACTCGTCATCGATATCCTATAATCACCATCAAAGTTTCGATGTTCGATTTTTATAGAATTATAAACTTAAAAACCTGAAATATATATTTAAAATTTGAAAAAATCTGATGCATGAGCGAGACATTTAGTTTGCTATTATTCTCTTAAAACAGAGAAATAACCTTTTAGATGTTTTTTTCCCTGTATTCTCCATTTCATTTTGCAACTTCATGTTAAGTATCAATTTACGCTGTTTTGCAATCGACCGAATAAATGGGGATTTACAGTCTTGTTACGAACTGTTTAAGAATCTGCAGAAGCTTTTGTTGTATTCATTACCAAACTATGAACTCTCGTATATTGAGACATTTACCAAAGCTAAGATAACACATAATACAAGGTCTTTTGTGTATGTCTTTTCTTTTTATCACTTTGCCGTATCCCGGAGGTATATGAACAAAAAAAAAGCACGAAAGCTTTATGTC
The DNA here is from genome assembly GCA_002091845.1 of Anopheles cracens. Taxonomy (NCBI): domain Eukaryota; kingdom Metazoa; phylum Arthropoda; class Insecta; order Diptera; family Culicidae; genus Anopheles; species Anopheles cracens. Next base: position 103,989 of record KZ068064.1, read on the forward strand.
ACAACACCACTTCACAATCATGTTGGTTTCAGTTTGTAGGTGGTATGCGTGTACGGACTGAGCTGAGCATGATCAACCGCAGCATCAACCACCGAAACGCAACGCAAGGATAATTAAGGATGTTAATGTGGATGTTAATCTACGGGTACGGCTCTCTAAGACTGCTGGCCTCGACGTTGAAGTGGCCGGAGAGGCTCACACCTCGTACGCTCGGCCGAGCATATTCAGCGAGCCGTGTGACTGTGTGACTGGGTGTGTGTGTGTGGGAGAAAGAGAGCGAAAGCATTCGAGTACATTCTCGTGTTCATCTGTGTCGCTATACGGATAACATGCTCGTTAAATGAAGAGCGCTGGTTCTCGTGGAAACATGCTGGAATTTTTTGCGATGTTTATAGTGGATTTCAAAATTACATCGCAATTTGTTTTCGAAATCTAAGATATAGGCATTTTTTCGTTTGTATGCGATACTTTAATTCCTTCTTATCTTTTTTTATTTTAATTCATCATCGTGCTTCCTTTTGTTTTCGTCTTTCGTCTTCTGGCTCATGACTCATGACTACCCTACTATTTCTGGTATTATTTATGTTTGTTTTATGTTTGTCTTATTTTTTCTTTTTGCTTTCTCAAATATTCCTATTCTACTCCCTCCTATACCAATATCTTATAAAGCCTATTATTTTCGGTTTCAAGCTTTTATGCATTTTCTCTTCTTTCTGTATGTTTTTAGTATGATTTTTTCTTCTTTGCTTTCTTGCACTATAGCAATTACGTCAGTTTTAAGACATAGTTTGTTTTAAGTTTGTTGTGCGTTAAGCCTCTGGGCAGACCTCTTTAATAAATAAATAAACTATTATGATAATTATTACTCGTCATCGATATCCTATAATCACCATCAAAGTTTCGATGTTCGATTTTTATAGAATTATAAACTTAAAAACCTGAAATATATATTTAAAATTTGAAAAAATCTGATGCATGAGCGAGACATTTAGTTTGCTATTATTCTCTTAAAACAGACAAATAACCTTTTAGATGTTTTTTTTCATGTATTCTCCATTTCATTTTGCTACTTCATGTTAAGTATCAATTTACGCTGTTTTGCAATCGACCGAATAAATGGGGATTTACAGTCTTGTTACGAACTGTTTAAGAATCTGCAGAAGCTTTTGTTGTATTCATTACCAAACTATGAACTCTCGTATATTGAGACATTTACCAAAGCTAAGATAACACATAATACAAGGTCTTTTGTGTATGTCTTTTCTTTTTATCACTTTGCCGTATCCCGGAGGTATATGAACAAAAAAAAAAGCACGAAAGCTTTATGTCACACCACCACTTCACAATCATGTTGGTTTCAGTTTGTAGGTCGTATGCGTGTACGGGCTGAGCTGAGCATGATCAACCGCAGCATCAACCACCGAAACGCAACGCAAGGATAATTAAGGATGTTAATGTGTATGTTAATCTACGGGTACGGCCCTCTAAGACTGCTGGCCTCGACGTTGAAGTGGCCGGAGAGGCTCACACCTCGTACGCTCGGCCGAGCATATTCAGCGAGCAGTGTGACTGTGTGACTGGGTGTGTGTGTGGGAGAAAGAGAGCGAAAGCATTCGAGTAGATTCTCGTGTTCATCTGTGTCGCTATACGGATAACATGCTCGTTAAATGAAGAGCGCTGGTTCTCGTGGAAACATGCTGGAGAGACATTACGACATAATCAGCGTGCTCATAAACGAGCCCTGTATGGGAACGTGTACGTGTGAGTGCATGTGTGTGTGTAAGCGTGGTGCTAGATGGGACTATTATTAGTTTTCATATGGAGGTAATTAAGTAGTTTATAGGAATAATATTTCGCACCGTGAGCGATACAGATACCACAGGCTAATGTTTATCGTCCGTAAAAGTATTGCCTCTAACTTTTTTTTGGTTTTTGTTCTCCGGTAACATGCGTTTTCACACTCGCACAGTTCCTCGCAAAACAAACAAAAAAACATTTCCCCTCGAAAAGTTTTTGACCTTCAGTGTGATGAAATATTCAAAGGGAGATTTTTGTTTCTTTTCGGAACAAATATTCCGATTTCGTCGTTGCTTCACTATTCGCCGTCCGCATATACACGTTACGGGCGTTTTACGAGTTTAGGAAGTTTTTTTCAGCTTTACTGTTAACAGCACGTGGCTATGTTGAGAACGGAAAGAATCTACATGAGAAATTCCTCTACACCAGCGGTGCCAACATTCCCAATATGCCAAAGTCTTCCATAGTGCTGACCAAAAAAAAAAGCACAAAAGACCCATCCATTACTGCAAAAGGTGTAGCGTTTAAATTTACCGCCCCTTTCTCACACCCGCCCAAGGCTCGCCCGCCACCCAAACCCATACATTACAGTTACTTTTAGCGGTTTTCGGGCGCAAGAGCTTTCGCAACGGAAACTTTACCGAGAATGGTAAAACACTTCCGCGATTGGTAAGGCAATGCTGAGGGTGGAGAGCACTCCACTCTCCGGTGTTGGCTGCGGGGGTTTGGGTCACCATCTATTCACCACCACCCGCCGTACGTGCTAATGGCACGGTTTGCCCCCCCGAAAAAATGGCACCCAGCTAGCGTCGAGTGGTCGTTTCGGGTCGTTTTAAAGTGGTCCTTAGTTTAGGATAGTTTTGCGCCGCCCTGTTCCGGCGCATGACCCTCGTCACCACCCTTTTTGGCAGGGGGGGGGGGACAAATTTCGGTGCCCACCGCAACGCCGGCAGAGGTGTTTAAAATTTGCTTTTACCGTACGTAGCGTGTTTTAATGTGCGGTGGCGTAACGCTGGGCGAAAGCAACACTCTGAATACAAATGGACCGCTAAGCTTTAAGATGCTCAAAATGCCGGTGTGGCGGAGAATGAGAATCGAAGGTTGCGTGTGTTGATACTGGAGAATGGTTTTGCATATGGTTAAGGATTGTTAACGCCACGAGGGAAGCTATGAAACCGTTGCAGCGTGTGAGAGTTTATGTTTTAACATAAATTGTATCTTTATTTTTTGAAATCAATCGTGCCTAAGTACGTCTCTATCAAATGTATCTAGCTGGGTTGTTATTGTTTTTTTTTTGTGAGTTTTTTAACCTTTCATTGGCGTTTATTTTCATTGTCTCTGTATTCATTGTTTGTTTTCTTTTAGCTTTTTGAAATCAATCGTGCCTAAGTACGTCTCTATCAAATGTATCTAGCTGGGTTGTTATTGTTGTCTTTTTGTGAGTTTTTTAACCTTTCATTGGCGTTTATTTTCATTGTCTCTGTATTCATTGTTTGTTTTCTTTTAGCTTGTTTCTAGTCAACCGGAATTATTTAAAAATAATAATGATTCATATGTGGTATAAAGATAGGGCCAATATCAATTACATCATATTTTTAGTGTCTGGTAAGCGAATTAGAACAATCTGGAACCACGAATGAATGAAAATAAGATGAAACAAACATACAATATACACTAAAACTTAAAAAAAAACTCGTGAAAATTAAAAAAATGAAAATTCATCGTAATAAGCAATTATGATCCATTTGGGAACAATATGGATGCTTCCTCTTGTTAACGTAAGCGTCATGCGTTTTCATCTCTTGCATTGTATATTTTTTGCACTCTTTTTCGGTGTTCTTATTTTTATAAAAAAAAAGCACAAAAGACCCATCCATTACTGCAAAAGGTGTAGCGTTTAAATTTACCGCCCCTTTCTCACACCCGCCCAAGGCTCGCCCGCCACCCAAACCCATACATTACAGTTACTTTTAGCGGTTTTCGGGCGCAAGAGCTTTCGCAACGGAAACTTTACCGAGAATGGTAAAACACTTCCGCGATTGGTAAGGCAATGCTGAGGGTGGAGAGCACTCCACTCTCCGGTGTTGGCTGCGGGGGTTTGGGTCACCATCTATTCACCACCACCCGCCGTACGTGCTAATGGCACGGTTTGCCCCCCCGAAAAAATGGCACCCAGCTAGCGTCGAGTGGTCGTTTCGGGTCGTTTTAAAGTGGTCCTTAGTTTAGGATAGTTTTGCGCCGCCCTGTTCCGGCGCATGACCCTCGTCACCACCCTTTTTGGCAGGGGGGGGGGTGGTTCTCGTGGAAACATGCTGGAGAGACATTACGACATAATCAGCGTGCTCATAAACGAGCCCTGTATGGGAACGTGTACGCGTGAGTCCATGTGTGTGTGTGTGTAAGCGTGGTGCTAGATGGGACTATTATTAGTTTTCATATGGAGGTAATTAAGTAGTTTATAGGAATAATATTTCGCACCGTGAGCGATACAGATACCACAGGCTAATGTTTATCGTCCGTAAAAGTATTGCCATTTGAAATCAATCGTGCCTAAGTACGTCTCTATCAAATGTATCTAGCTGGGTTGTTATTGTTGTCTTTTTGTGAGTTTTTTCACCTTTCATTGGCTTTTATTTTCATTGTCCCTGTATTCGTTGTTTGTTTTCTTTTAGCTTGTTTCTAGTCAACCGGCATTATTTAAAAATAATCATGATTCATATGTGGTATAAAGATAGATCCAATATCAATTACATCATATTTTTACTCTTGTTAACGTAAGCGTCATGCGTTTTCATCTCTTGCATTGTATATTTTTTGCACTCTTTTTCGGTGTTCTTATTTTTATATGTTTTAATTATGATTTTCTTTACTTTAATCTCTGTATGCATGTTTTAAATCTGTTTTGCATCCATTATTTCAAACAATAATGCTCACGTTGTGCACATTTGTTGATCGTTTTTATTAATGGTCGAATATTTTTTGTCATATGATTTTGCCTGAATATGCTTAAAAACTACGATACAAATAATACCTTCTCAAATAATCCAATGCCCGTTGAAAAATGGAATTTGAGCACATTGGCATGACTCCGTGTGCATGCGTTTCGCTCGGATGCTCTTGAAAGACTCATGTTGCTCAACTTCGACCATTAACGTTATTCACTAGTACTTGTTCACAAGAGTTGGATAATCTTTTCAACATCTGAGTAATCGGAATAGAAACTAGCACTAACTAAATTAATCAAAAACCTAAACTCGAAACATTTCCTAAACATTTCTCAACTATTAGGGAGTATTCTCATGTTATAGCGAGCAAAATTCCGACAGTGGACGCTTTAAAGTGCTACCGAAGTGTTATTATTTCGGTATTATCGGAAATTTTGCCTCTTATTTGTGGAAGGATAAGAAATAATCCGCTGAAATGACGTGCAGAATGAGTTAAAACCAAGGCTATTGTGCCGAGCCGACGGACGAGTGATGTCACCACTGTTTACATTAATCTGTTCCTTCAAAGTTGGTGTGTTAAAGGTGCTACAACCTGCTTTGAAATATTGCACTGAACGCAACCTAATTGCACTGTGGTAGGAAAACAATCTGAACGCTGTAATCCTAACAGTGTCTCAACTAAATCATCTACTAAAACACAATACTATCCACTCTAAATGCAAACCCATCTCATAACGACCTAAACACTCATTAGTGGGCACGTGGACTCGGTTCCTTGCTTCCCAACTCTAAAGTGTGGTTCACTTTGAAGCTTTTTTCTCCACTGTTTGTGCCCTGCACAAACGCCCAGCAGGTCGGGTTTCATTCACGTGCCGCGTTGTTGAGCCTCGAGCGGTGCGAAATGTGCCGACCGAACACGCGGATTCGCATCATCGACCGACCGTTGATTGGAAGACGTTGATTCCAGACGGCAATGTCTGTGAACTGCGGAGTAAAGAGTTTTTTGTTCCATCTTCTCTTTCTCCGAAAAGAAATACCACCGATAGGAATGCTAATGAAGGTCGCGCCGAATACGCGCTTCCCGGCTGAATCCGGTTGCGGCATGCCGCGGTCGCAGAGCTCTGTGTATCGGCAAGCATTCTCACCTGCCCGGTATTCATATTCTAATTGCTTAACCACACTCCTAAACTTGCCGAGCGCATTATCATGCTTCGGGAGTTGTCACGCGCCCTTCACGCGGTTCGTTAAGAGCGAGCTTTGCGGCGACGTTTAATAAATCGCCCCGCGCTCGTTTGTGTAGCTCACAGTCAAATCAAAACCGACCCGAGATGAGTTCCGGCACCGACGAACGTCTTTCGGAAGGGAAAAACAGAGCGAGAGTGAAAAAAAACCCTCCTGAGAACAGAGCACAGATTACACAATCCATGTCCGCCCGCAATGCTTCGTTGCGTTGCGCTGCGAAACAAGCAAACCTTATCACGATGTTAGTATGCGGACTGTGAAAATCTGCGCGAGCAGTGTAGGAGGCGTTGGTTTATTTTATGGAAATAGCAGCAGCCTTCGCTGGAACTGCCGGTCGACGGTTTTTGTGCGAATTGTGCGAAATGACGTTGTTTCCGTTTTTTCTTTTTCATGCACCCACCTCCCACCGAAACGCCAGTTTGGATTTGGAGGTTTTTCTTTATGGAAAGCACCACCAAGTATGGCTCCAGCGGTGGGATGGGCCTGTGAACGATCTCCATTCCGCCGCGAAGGAGGGGGTGTCGAGTTGCGAGAAATCATTTTATCGCGGCGGGGTTTCCTTGGAGGACTTCTTTTCCGGTCACTTGAACGGCCTATCGAAACCGGGGCGTTTGCGGGGTTTTTATTTGCCTCCCAGAGTCAGCCAGCGGTCGTTGTTGGCCGTTTTTTTTCCCGCCCCCGTTTAAGTGACCGACCGGAGCTGAGTGATACAATCTTGCGAATGGTTTCGTTTTTCTCGCTTGAATTGGCGCTCCGGTTGTTGACTCTGTTTTGAGGAAAAACCCAGCTCCAGGTTGGAGAGAACGTGTACGGGCACGCGGCATAGAAAGCACCGGCTCGTAGAATTATATGAAAACTCATTTGAATAATCCAAAATTTACGACGGCGCTGCCTATGGAGGCTGGTGGCGTACGATGCTGTGTAAATGGCTCAGGTTTATTGGTTTTGTTTGTTTTTTATATGCTGAACGATTATCGATGAATTTAGACGTTGTGAATGCTACAAAAGATGAAGTTTTAAAGCTATTGCAGGCGGATAAAGTATTACGGTTGTTTAAAGCCTTTATTTCGAAACAATACTTAAATTGTCTGTGAATCATTTTGCTTAATGTTTGTCTATACTATCGATCCAGTGAGCTTAGTCTTAGTTAGACTCTTGATTAATAGTTAGATTTTTTTACGATGTTGCCCAAAACTCTTCTCAGGAATGACGATATATTTTGATTGATATTGTTGTGACTTAGAACTGTTTTTTTTTGTTTATAAGAGGAATTTTGAAAATATTAGCCTGTGTCCGAATCCTGAATTTATAACTCCACCAAAAGAATATGAATCATGTGCCGTACTTATCACTTCTTGGGTTGTAGCATTTGTAGCAAAAATATCCAACATATTCTTCAAAAATAATTATAATTTTCCTTTTATGCTTTAACGATATTCACGAATCTCTTTCCTCAAACATCGTTTTTTTAAGTATGACCTTCTTTTAATTTCACAATATACTAATGGGTATTGCAGTTTATAAAAATGACCATATAAAAACGCATGAAAAAACATTAGGAATATTAGTATGCTTTAAAAAAAACTTGCAATCAAAAGATCTTTAAAAGTATTTTTTAAAAAGCTGCGGTGGGATTACTGTAAAGTGCAACACTATGAGCTACGTTTCGGTTCATTCTGCTTCCAGAACAAAAAGTCGCTCAGACGCGGCTGAAAAAACGTCATACAAAAAAGGGAAATTTGAATAAAATATTTTCTACATTTTTTACGGGTCAAAGGATTAATTGCGCACCCCGCACTATTAGCATACTCCGCCTTGGCTAATGAAACAGACCGGATAATGACGTTTGTTTGATGTTGAGCTCGGTTAGAATGAAGCAAAAAAAA